>CANYCX010043324.1:0-14996 GCA_948193385.1 Breynia disticha f. nivosa
AAAATGTTGATGAGTTGGTATTGAATTGAAATTGGTTGAGACTTAGGGGGAGAATGGTTATAAATAGACTTGATGAAATTGAGTTAGTTTGTGCTTAATGATTTGATGTTTTGAGATTGGCTAAAATGTTTTTTGAAGAAAAAAAATAGCTTGATGAAATTGGTGTGTTATACATATGTTAAATGGTTAAGATGGACATAAATTAAGGGGGGGTTTCTTACTTGTTAAAATGTTTAAATTAAATTCATTAAGGTTTTGTCATAATCAAAAAGGGAGAAATTGTTGGAACATTGGTGTTAATATTAGTTCTAAGTTTTGAAATGATCAAAAACTTTATGAATTTAATTGTGCTTGAAAGTTTGTGATTGAAATTACTTGAGTAAAATGAAAAACAGTCAAGTAGCAGAGCCACTAGTCGATTGGTGTTATGGATAAGTCGACTGGTGTGCTGGAAATTCAAAAAAACAAATGTAACGGCTAGTTCTGGGAGAACAGACTCAAGACAGTCGACTGGTAGGAAGACCAGTCAACTGATGAAGAATCTTGACAGCTAAGGTGAGCCACAAACCCTGAAAATATGGTAAGGAATCATACCTTTGACCTTAAAATTAGGGATATGATTTGTGGAAGATTTTAAATTGTAAAGGTTATGGACAAGACATCATGGGCAGTTAAAGTAAGCTACAAATCCTGAAATTATGGCAAGAAATCATACCTTTTGCCTTAAAAACGGGATATGACTTTTGAAAAGCTTTGAAGTTTAAAAATTATGGACAGACAGATGTATAAGTCGACTGGCAGGTAAGACCAGTCGACTGGTAAGTATTTCGGTCGACTACAAGTCGGGTCTGGAAGTCTGGAAGGCTACTGGAATGCAAAACCACTCGACTGGTTTTTAGACCAGTCGACTGGTATGATGTTTTTACTTAAGTGTTTTATAAGTCGACTGAAATATAGTTTTACTCAAGTGCAGAGAAAACCAGTCAACTGGTACAGTTGACAGTGAACAAAAGTTAATTTTTTAAAGCAGGTGGAAGTTGTCATTATTGAAGGATAACAGGCAAAAACTCAAGAGGACTTATAAATTGAGGTTTTTGCTGGAGAGAAAAAAAACACAAGCTTACAAAAGAGTTGATTATTAACTTGCAAAGTAATTGTGCTTAGTTTCTCTTATGTTCTTGTAACTCATATTGAGAGTGATTTTAGTTGAGAGTGTACTTCTTTGTTGTTTTGATTTGAATCAAAACTCAGATTGTTTGTAAGGTTGCTTGAGCCAAAATTCAAGAAAAATCAAAAAACATAGCGAAGTGTTGAAATCCTAAGTGAGAGCTTAGGTAGTGGAGTAGGATTTGCAAGCCGAACCACTCTAAATTGTTTGTCTATCTCTTCTCTACTCTTGTTCAATCTTATTCCGCGAAAAACTCGAAAAATTTTCCATTCACATAACCTCTATTCAATCCCCCCCTTTCTAGAGGTTATTTGGACTCTACACCCTCAATTAAGCTCTCCTTTCTTTCATTTTAATCAATAATTTATTACTTTCATTAATCATTTTAATTATCTTATTAATTATAAGGTTTTAAGACGAGGATGTTACATTTCCAATGCCAAAAATTGACCCTCCCGAGTTGACTCTGCCTACGGCTTTAAAAGCTAATCCTGCCCTCTGAAGACTGCTGGCTAAGTGCGGACTGGGCGCGTGTTTGATAAGAAAATCAAAGTTATAAATAAAAAGATTAAGTTAACGAAAAAATTTAAAAGAGATTGTGAAATTACACGAACCTCCACTTATCTCTCGTCAATGAACCGAGTCGGATCCTAACGGTGTGTGTGTGTTCGCAAGAAAACCTCTAGTGGAGCAACTTGTCTTCCCAGATCGGCCTCCTTAAAGTTTGTAAATTATAAAAAACTTGTTAGAAATTATAATAATTGAATTAAAAGTAAATATTAAACAAACTAAATAAAAATGAAAGTATAAAAAACTTACCATCCTCTCGCGGTGTTGGCGGTGCGTGATCGACCCCATTGTGTAAGGCTGACCTTGAAAGACAATTCGCCTTCTTTTTTGCTGACTTTGCTTGATACTCTAGCATCCCCAATACGTCATCCACACGTCCCAAGTCAGCGAATCGATCCACTGGAGTTGACACTTTTGTTGACGGACTTTTTGAAGTATGTCGTCGTATCTACAGCTAGCTTGCTTTTTCCACTGGGCCTGAACTTCTTTATCCGTCATCTTCAGAGTTGACGAATCCTAGGTGAAAATGCGCTACAATTTCAAATAAATTAGCAAATGAAAAAAAAATCAAAGTTAATATTTTTGGAAAATTATACATATTTATATACCTTCTAAGCTTCGAACCATTGCTTTTTGGTTTCCTCGTTGGCCTGTCTAAATTCCAGCACTGACGAATCGGGTAATGACGTGATGATTCGTGTGGAATATCAGCTAATTTGGTTATGAGGGTCCAATCTACAATATTTTATATAATTGTTTAAAATTATAATTAATTAATAGTGAATTTTTAATTATATAGTAATATTTAAATTACTTACTTGCAATCTGGGCTTCGAGTCAAATGAAAGATGACGTCTGGATCAAAACCTCACGACTGTGAAGGTTGACTTGCAGGCACGATAGTAGAAGTAGACGCCTCGTGATCATGTCGTGCAAGCTGAGGGCCTGAGTGAGCGGTAGGGTGGACAGAAGCCGTGTCTGAAAAACCAAAATCTGTGGCCGTGAAATTGATGTCAAAATCATCCTCATCTCGAATACACATCGACAAAGGTAAGTTATACTGTGTCGATATCACCAATTAACCAACATGAGTACTGCTGACAGAAACTCCAAATTGATTAAAACCGTTTGTGCAAAAGCCCAACATCACGTTTCGAGAAGCTTCGGCAAAATTTTCATGTACACGATTAAAATGTTTTCACGCTTTGAAATCTGAAGGATGCCTCATCACTCCTTCTTGTACTGCTCTGCATGCCATCGCATGTGCCCAGCAGTGGATTTTGATGCAAATAATCTTTGCAACCTCTTTGTGATCGACAAATAGAACATCCGATCATATGAAACTAGTTTAACCTTCCCTTGCTTCCACTTTGAATGTTCACATGTGTGACAAAAATATTCTCTGCGTTTGTACCCCAATAAATCATGCAATTATTTTTGCAAGAATCAATTAGTTCGTATGACAAACCCAATCCTTCAACCAATTTTCTAGTATCATAATATGTCTCTGGTAATGTTGCCTCTGGATGAGAAATGCGTCTAGCATAATCTGATAGCATGTCATATCAGTGCTCTGTTATTTTTAATTTGAATTTCAGGCTAAGTAACTCTGTCGCCGCAACTAATTGACTTATATCGCATCCAAGCCATAATGACCTATTCACAGATTCTAACATGTCGTATATACGTTGAGCTTTTGAATTTGGGGGCTCCGACATGTGTTGAACGTTCGAAACTTCTTCTGTATCATTTTGCTGATTATAGTCAATATCCATATTACGACGAACACCAAAACCGCCTTATACCATGTGTTCTATATTCATCCCAAATTGTTATGTATGAAAAGTCGGACCATCGTTGAAATTATAATTTATCGGGTTGGCATCATAAGTACCACTATTACTACTGCCTACCTATTGTCGTGACTCGCTTAATAACTCATTAAACATTTCTTCTGTCTCTCCTTGTGCATTCCACCAATAGTAATTGCTTACAAACCCCGGTAAAGATTATGTTCTTTCACGTTTTCTGGACTAAAAATTTTCTATTCTGACATCTCGTACAAGGATAGCGTACTAACGAATTAACTGCATCAAACGTATCATTCGACATGCAGAACTCCATGAATTGTTCAACGCTGATAATAAACTCATCATTCAAATAATCCTCAATAGTGCGTACATACATCTACTCACACATTTTCTCTTAATTAATATGGATATATTTAAAAATTACCCCTAAATAAATGACATAAAACTATATATAAACACGTAGAATTAAATAATAATTAAATCACTTAAAATAAATAAAGCTTCATTAAATTAAAACTTACATTTATATCTGTTAAAACTTCCAACGAACAAACACTCCAACGTTTTCGTTTTTTTCTTCTTCACAAACTATTGATCACTGAATTTTTAGTAAATGTTTATAATACATATTTCAAAGAAGATGGATGACCTATTTATAAACAAATTTGGCGGGAAAAAATTTCTGCTTCACTGTGCACCGGGTCCAAAACTTATTGTCCACTTGGATGCTAATTTAGCGTCCACACGGATGCTGAGTGGACGATAAACTTGACGCCAAACATTCCCTCATCACTATTCATGGGATTCATGAATTTAGTGTCCACTTTGAAATTAGCATTCAAAATTATTAGACGCTAAATTTTAGATACTAATTTCACAAAATTTTGTAGTGTAAAACATACCCAGGGTAAGTTAATTGACCAGTATATTTGTTTACTCAAGTAACATGTGTGATGCAAGTAAAAATCAAGTTCAACAACTAATTAAGGAAAAGTGCTTGTTTACTCGACTAAAATAAAATTTTAGTCGAGTAATACTGATAAATTCTGACACAATTATGAGTCATCTTTAGTCTTCCGGATAATCACGAACCAGCGTCCAAATATTTGAATCAATGTGCAAAATCATTAGTCAAACAGAAATAAGTGTTATTCGACTAACAAAGATAATGAGTGAGTTAGTTGACTAGAGTTGTGTCATACTTGATTAAAATAGGTGAAGAAAAGTTCCAAAATGGTTCTTGTGGGTTTATTACTTTACTAACATGAGGAGTTAGTCGGCAAATGCACACAATCTAGGGAGTTGAAAACAAGTATTCCAAAGCTCCTAAACATCCATCTATGGATTTTTCTAAGATTGCAAGTTTGTTTCAATATTGTGCACGTAGATTAATGCTTTTTCATATTCTATTTTACCTAGTTATTTACTAGTGAGTTATTCTTTTCTTATTGTGAGTTTCTGCGTGAGGTAGGTTTGAGTATAAAATCATATCATATTATAAGGTTGTTTGAGCCGACATTCAAGGGTAAGAAGTTCTCAATTAGCATGAAAGTAATGTAATAGAGAAGTGTTTCCAATTTCCTAATTAGAAACTTAGGTAGTGGACTTAGATACTCTCATCGAACTTCTATACATTAGATGTTCTTTCTTTTTTTTCTTTCAATTCTGTGAAAATTTTTCATTAACTATTAAGCTATATTCATTCCTTTTTTTTAGAGCTTATTTAGATTCCTACATCGACTACACTTTTACTTCTAGAACTAAAATGCAATGATTGAAAGTAAATATATTTAATTTTTTAGTATAAAAATAATTAATTGAGAATTAAAAAAACTAACCAATTAGTAAGACATTTAACTATTTCAAAAAAAAATACTAACTAGACTATGAAGGACAAGAACAAGATGTGTTACTTGAATAGTATTTATTATTGCTGGTAAAATAAAGAAAAAAATGAGATAAAAATGGGTGAGAGTTAGTGTTCATGTCAAAAAAAGAATAATTGGAGAAAAAAATCTATAAGTTAGAGAAAAGATGTTTTCAATCTTTTATATCTATTTTTTTGAGAACTTGTACAAATATCCGATTCAATCCTTCGACTTGTTTTTCATTTTAAACCATGAGCTAACCATAACAAACTATATGACATATTAAAAAGACAAAACAAACATGATTATTCTAAAATCACACACTTAAAAATACCATGTCAACCTATTATTCAAGCAAAACATTAAAGGCACAAAAATGGCGTAAATTTTTAAGTGACAATACCAATTCTGTTATCAAGTGACAATAATATTAATTTTATGTAATATAAAATTATTTATGTAACAATAAAGACAACAGCTATAAAAATTAATAATTATACAACAATTAAAAAATAATATTACATAAAAATAACACTATTGTCCCATTTTTCCTAAGAATTCCCATAAGAATGCTAACAAGTGGGCTAGCAAATGCTTTTCATTTTACGGCGTAAGTTGAGGAGATGGTTGTGGCTCCAGACTCCCTTCCCTGGATGCTGACTGTAAGTTTAGCAGTTAACTGCAATCAATCAAAGAAGCCAATAAATGACGATACCTTGCATGAAATGCATGTTGCCACTGCATGTCAAATACACGCTTTAACTCCTAGACGTTACTTCCATTATGATAAAGCTAATATCTCAATTTCTGATGAACTGGTTTTTTATTGTGATGACAGAATTGGAGGAATGAACATGACCATGAAGTAATGCTCAAGCTATCCTTATGCCTTCATTTTGACGAGTAACTAAAGTTTATCGTTGAAGTGAGTATAACATGAGTTTTCCTAGCTTATCCATAACGTCTCAGGCAAATTATAATCTGAGGCCATGGTCATGCTTCAACTAGTAACTAAAGTTTAGATTACATTACAAGTTTAGAATTAAAAACTAAAACACGAAATTAGAATGCAAATCAATGCGAATTAAAGTGCTATAGATATCATGGTGATTCTGTTCTATAAATAGTACCCGAGAAATGTTGAATCATCATCTTCTAGTTTTCTTTTCTTTTCATTTATTTCATACATCAATAGTTCAAAAGAAGTATGAAGTTCTTTCGCAGCAGTCATGTTTTTATCGTTGTGATAGCCATGTTTTCAAGCTTTGCACATATTAATGGAGGTATACCAAGTTATTGGTGCAGTACTCCTGGTACTAGATGCTATAACAAGTATATTCCATGCCCAGAAGAGTGCCCGGATTCTTATACAACTGACCCTAAAGCCAAAGTTTGCTATGTCGATTGTAATTCTCCACAGTGCAAGTCTCAATGCAAGAGTAAAGCTCTTTCACTCTCTTTCACATCATGTTAATATATTGTATGTAAATACTGATTTATATGAAAAAATAATTTGAATCAAGTTAACATGTTAGGTGCATGTGTATTTGATTTAATCAGATCAAAGAGCAGCCTGCAACACCCCAGGATCAGCATGCTATGATCCTCGTTTCATCGGTGGCGATGGCGTTGTCTTCTACTTCCATGGAAAGAGCAACGAGCATTTCAGCTTGGTATCTGACACCACCCTCCACATCAATGGAAGATTCATTGGCCACAGACCTGCCGGCCGAACCCGGGACTTTACCTGGATTCAAGCCCTTGGAATCCTTTACAACACTCAAAAATTCTCTCTTGAGGCCACCAAAGCAGCAACTTGGGATGCTGAAGTTGATCATTTGAAGTTCTCCTACAATGGCAAAGATGTGGTTGTTCCTGAAGGCACTCTTTCCATCTGGTTCTCACCAGAAAAAGACGTGAAAGTTGAGAGAGTTTCAATCAAGAACAGCGTGATCATAACATTGAAAGACAAAGCAGAGATTTTGGTCAATGTAGTTCCAGTAACAAAAGAAGATGACAGAATCCACAAGTACAAAGTTCCTGAAGGCGACTGTTTCGTCCACTTGGAAGTTCAATTCAGGTTCTATAACTTGTCTCCAAAAGTCGACGGAGTTCTCGGCAGGACTTACAGGATAGATTTCGAGAACGCATTGGCAAAGCCTGGTGTGGCAATGCCAGTTTTGGGAGATGAAGACAAATATAGAACAACTTCTCTTCTCTCTAAAGATTGCAGTACCTGCATCTTCTCTCCTGAGAATGCTTCAACCAACTCAGATTCATCATCTCGGATTGATTTTGGCCAGTTAGATTGTACCCGCGGCGCTGCTGCGGGGTATGGAATTGTCTGTAAGAAGTAGACTGAACTTAGAAGTTTGGCAGCTCGTCAGGAAAATAATGGTTAGAAGCTTTTACTAGCTTTTAACTAGTTAAATAAGTAAATGGCAGCTGCCAAACAATTGAGCAATCTATTAAGAATGTGAAAGTTGCATGATTGCATCATATCAGCATTGATAATATAATGTCTGTTGTGTTAATTCTGAATGTGAACGTAACTATTGGATTTATGATGGTTGTGGTGATGGAACTGTTTTACAAATGCAACTTGGCCGAACAATATGAATGCATTTACGATCTGCTACAAGATTCAGGCATTTTATCAAACGAATCAACTCAATCAACCAACGAGCAAATCAATCCTGATAAGCTTACACCATGCATGCTCCATGACGATGCATTTCACATAATCGTCTTGCCGCCTTTTATGACTCTGTGTGAGGACCCAAATCTCACAAGAATATCTACAATATAATAGAAAAAGAGAGAAAAAAAATGCATTTTTTTAACGTGGTTCAGCCTTTCAACAATAGATTTACGTTCACGATCTTTAATAAATAAATGTTACAATTTTTTATCGACAAAATTGTAAAAACTATTTAACAAAGATTATAATTTTTGAACGGATAAAGTTGTGAAACTTTGTCCCATACAAAAGGCTTAAACTCAAGTTACTCTCACTAGTTAACTAAAGTAAAGATTTTTTGTTATACCTAACCACGCCTAAAGCATATTTATGAGAGGAATACCGCTTCACAATTTCATTTTTAACAAATGTAGAACATGAATTGTCCCAACAATTTATTTAGATCAGAATCCTTTTACATCTAAATAATTGGTCTTTTTATGGGGATTATTTTTAAATTTGTGTCATTTTATTTACTCGAGTTAAGATTTTTATATAGCTACCCTTTATGTTAGAATTGATTTTAATATAGTTTGCTAATGGCTATGGTACGTAGTATCAAATTAAACTGTGGTTTGAATGAATTGGTCAATTTCCTTTGAGTACTAGGAAGGATATGTCATATGGAAGTATCAACTATGCCATGTTCATGCTTAGATAACATTACAAGCTTAAATTTAAATATGAAAATAGAAATGGAAGTCAAATTCAGAAAGTAAATATGAAACATTGCTAGAACAAGTGGTTGAGTTATATAAAAAGCACCCAAGAAATATCGAATTCTCATCATATAACTCTTTGTGCTTTTTAGTTCTTACCTTTAAATGGAAACCTTTCGCAACAGCTATGTTCTTGCCGTCGCTATAGCTCTTGTTTCAAGCTTTATACAAAGTGAGGGATATGTGAACAAAATATGGTGTGGGACGCCAGGGACTAGATGCTTTGGACAATATATTCGATGTCCACTCGAGTGCCCTTACCCTTCCATAGATAATCCATCAATACCCAAACTTTGCTACGTTGATTGTGATTCACCATTTTGCTCTGCTCAATGCATAAGTAAGCTCACTCCCCTTTCTTTCACTCCATTTAGCAGCAAATACAGAGGCAAAAGGGAGCGACCGCTCTTTGCCGTACCTACTTTTATAGTTTGTTGGTTTTTTAGTTATGAGAAGGCGAAGAGTTTATTCATAAAATGGTTCTGCACATTTGCATGATGCATTGCACATATTTATAGACATATTTTTATAACAAAATTCAAATATAAATTTGAAAAACAAACTTCTAAAACTATGAAAAGTAGCCTAAAGACTGTTCTCATTTTATTCAAACTTTAAAGGCATAATTCTAACACTCCTTACCTTTAATGATTATAAAGGCTTATTTTGTTGTTGAATGGTCTTCTTCTTTGTTGTTGTCATCGTTGTTGTGGCCGTTGTCGTTGTTCCATGGCATAGATTATATCATGGTTATGAGCATATTTTGTAGTTTTTGTTTTAATTTGTTGTTGTCGTCATTGTTGTAGTTGTAGTGTTGTTGTGGTTGTAGTTGTACTGTAGTTGTGGTTGTGGCTTGTACTCTCATAAAGAGAACAAAGTTTTACTTTGCATATGGATGTGATGTGTGATGTTTTTTCTTCTTTTTTTTTCATAGTAAGCGTGTTATACTCTTAGGTCCCTTAATAACAAAAGAGCTTTGATACCAATTTGTTGGATTTTTCTGGTTGTGAGAAAGGGGAGAGTTTATTCATGGAATGATTCTTCACATTTGCATAAAACATTACATATATTTATAAGCATATTTTAACAATAAAATTCAAAAATTTAAAAACAAATTTGTAAAACTATGAAAAGTAGCATAGACTAGTTCTCATTTTATTCAAACTTTAAAGGCATAATTCTAACAAGTTTAGAAGTTACAACACTAGCTAGTTATGTCCAGAGTGATGTTGTGCATCAGGTCCTCCGGGGCTCAACCTTTCAGGCTTATCGTTACCAATTTTGTTTGCTTCAGCTGCCTGCTTCAAGGCCTCAAACATCTGTCTCACATTCCTTCTCTTTGGAACTGCATTAAGACTGCGAGATTCGACTGCAAAACATAGCATCAAGATCAAGACAATGCACAACAAAGATCTTAAACTGGCCATTGAACTTATTACTACTTCTCAACTAGCAGAAACCTTAAGCTGTGAGAATCTGATGAAGTATCAGTATTGGCAATGCTACTTATAGAGTTGTTTTTCTGTAAGGAAGATAGTGGACATGGAGTGTAAAACACTCAGACGAATGTTAATTTGTAAGCTTACATGGAAGGGTCGTTTTTTTAGTTGGACCTATGGGCTATGCAACTGTCTAATAGTAGATATCATCACCATGTAATGAGCTGTCCATTACCAGGAGCTTTTTCTTCCAAAGATTGCATTAACCTATCAGAACAGTAAAGTTTTAGAACTGCATTTGTCTTATAAGCTATACCAATCACATTGTAAATGCTTTTACAATCACTCTTTTGGCTTCATCTTAATATATAGTATATCAGCTTTGATCGATATCCGATCCTGGTAAAAGAAAGCTCTTGTGGATAAAATTCTCACAAGAATAAGTTACCACCAGAAAGGACTTTGGTGACACGGATTGAAATGACTTTTTGCTAAGATTAGAAATGCGAAAATATACTAAGCAAGCATTTAAATCTGTGAATGCTGAATAGTGCTGGCAGATAAGTATAACGTCGCTACCAAGTTGTGTTTTTTTATAACTATGGCCATTTCCTGCAGAGGAAGGGTTTCTTAAGTTTATTATCTGTTCCATGGCAGTATCTGTATCATGATCAAGTTCTGAATGTGACCGGTGACCCTTTAAATTCTTCAGGATTTTGATGTGTCAATCATTTTCCGGACGATGAATCCTTCTGAAGACGTGACTTTCAACACAACTGTACTTGGAATCTGTCATAAGATTTTCTACAATGATCTAATTCTGCACATTTTGCGGAAAAAAGTTCTGTCTCTAAATATCAAATGGCCGCTAAGCACACCTAGTGACCATAGCTTGGTGGGTAAATTTAGCTGCAAAAACGGTGGACATTCAACGTCTACGTGGACGCCAAATGTCAGCATTCACATGGACTATTGTCATTTAATGACTACGTGGTAGTTAAATGACTGTAATTTGCAACCAATTTTTGTATCGCTAAATTTTTTCCTGATTTCTCAGAATCTTTAGTGTTAAGTGTCAGGAAACGTGATAAAAGTAATGTAGAAAGAAGTTATTCTATTACTAGTCACCAAAATTGTAAACAACAAAAGCTTACAAGAGAAAAGTACAAGTATATATGTATGTAAGTCTACCTAGTATAACTGCTATATCCAAATAGAGAATCTAACCAACCTATATATTCAAAATCTCTTTAAGAAATTAATTCAACCTAACATTAAGCTTGCAATTCCATTGTTCAAACTGGTATTGAACTTTTAACTGTTTCGAAAGACTAAAGTAAAAGTGAATTGTAGATGATCTAAATTAGCATTTTACTTTCAATCAAAACTGAAAAATCAATTGTAAGGTCAGACCTCAAGATTGAAGGCCCGAACCTATCATCATACTCATCTGGTGCAGCTCTTATCAGTTATCAGCACTTCTGTAATAACTTTTCCTCAGTTTCTTTTGATTGAGAATTTGTCTCTTATTATACTTTATGAAATTATGCCTTTACAATTCTCCATACTCAAATGAGTTTCTGAAGTGTCCATTAGGCTAATGCAGCAAGATATAAGAAATTGGAGAGATTACTTTTATTCTTTTCCTGTCAAACAAACTTAGAATCAAATGGCTGCAGCCTCATACGCACAAAGTCTAGTCAGGCCTACCTCTTTCTTGGTGAAAATGCGTTAAGAGCATTGAAAAGGCCTTGCTTAGGTCGTTCTTGTTTGTCCTGAAGCATGAAAGCGACATTCATTCATCAGCTGACTTGCAAAACCTTCTTGCACTCTCTGTCGTTTTCGATACAAGACGATGCAGCAATTTGTCTGGAGTTGTTTTATTAATCGCTTCCAAACAAATCCAATCTTTTTTGCTCAACTTTACATGCCAAATGGCCTCTTTTTACGCGCAAATTATTTGTCAGTTTTCGAGAGCATGAATCAGCTTCTTGGATGCAAACGAAAAATCAGTAGTAAGTGTTCTATGCCATATCAGAAAGCTCACTACCTTGTCATTTCACAAGTCAACTAAATAATAAATATTGCCTCGATGTATAAGTTGTTGGATCTACGCATGATCGTCAAAGAACAAGGATTCGAATATCAGCCGGTCTACCAACCAAAGCAAGGAATCTCAAATAGATTTGACGAACTAATAAGGTTAAAATCTCTATACCTCGCCTAGCACCGTTACGGATACAAGAATCGAACCCCACATCTTCAGTATGTTGTTCGACTATTTTGACCGCAGAACTACACAAGAAGGGTTTGGAACTATTACAGCCAAGAAAGAGAAATAGTGTCCCTCAACAGCGTCCATTTCCAAATAATGATTTGCTGAGTTGGAAGCTCAAGTGATGTTGCAACATTTGGGAATGGCAACTGACCTATTAGAGCACATCTATAATGCTTCATCGTGTATCCGTACAACCATCCAAATTCCAAGAGAATGCTTTGTGTTTAACTCTTGTTTATTCTCTGCCAACTATTGAAAAGTGCAAAAAGTGAATTTGACCCTATTAAATAACGAATAAGGTTTGTTGTCTTGTGTAAGCTCTAAAATGATGGTTATTATGTATATTACTGGTGCTTGACAGCTCCAACCGTTTGTGATCATGGTGCTTCAAACATTATCAGAATAAGAAAACAAAATTTCTGCTTGGTTGTGGAGATTTGAGAATTCCATGCTTGTAAATGGATGGATCCGAAAAGCATAATTGGAGAGCTTTACTAATTATTGGCGACAGTGATTCAATGACTTCAGTACCAACAGAAACACTCGCTTGAATGCAATCACTGTCAGGAAATTTTTCCTGAAATGGATTTATTCAGAGTTCTGACAACTTATTCTGTGATCAGATTAATGTTACCAGTATCTGAAGATGGAAGGCATTAAATATGAACTAAACATTATCACGAGAAGTGGAACCAGTTAAAGTGTTCTTGAAGGTTGTCTTAACTGTTCATAATGGATGAATATTCTAACTATATATCACATTATTTACAGAAGGGTTGCTGTACTATGCGCTTTTCCATCCCATTATCTTCAGATATGGATAACAAACTGGTACAAGAGCCACTGATTTTGCGCTTATTATATCGACACAACAATATATAAATGAAAGCATTCTGTTTTATTAATGAAAATCGGAGAATCTCCTCAATTCTGTGCCCCACAACTGTATTACTCTCTCATTGGTATTCGAAAATACCCTTCCCACAAATCTCCACTTCCATTAAACAGATATTTGAGTGGTTTCTGTCACTTCAATCAGAATTGTACTTCCCAAGAAATGCTTCCATCTTCATTCCTAAGAAACGCTAGTGTACATTCTAGGACACTGATTATTATTACTGTATCCAGAATATATATTTCTATATTCATACAAGAGCTAATGATGTTCATAAAGTCCTGGCCTAAATAATCTCTCAAATCTATAAAGAAAGAAAGAATTGTCCGCCGAGACCAATGACAATCTATGCTCAATGGTGTTGTGGATCAGGTCCTCCTGGACTTGCTCGTTGTGCCGCATACTGGCCTCTTTTCATGCTTTCTTTTCCTGACCAGACATTGTGAACTCCATGGTCAGCTGGTGCTTGAATGAACTGAATCAGATTTTTCCTTACCATCGCCGAGGAGAGGGGACGAGCTTCCGGATGAGAAAATGAAAGCAATATCAGCATCAAGCATAAACAAATCTTCAAGCTAGCCATTGTGATCTGAAGTTTTCAGATATTAGTAATGCTTATATTGTTGAGAATCGACATAGACAGTGGTATTTATAGAGGATCATTAACGTTCTTTTCTCTATAAACTAATTAAAGTGGAATGTATTTGTATTTTTTCATTTGTGGGTTGCATTTGTATTCTAATGCCTCACTTTGCTGGTCACCAAAAACAAATACCGACCAGCTCGGAAGAACAGTGGCAGAGCCTATGAAACCTTTGTCTGCATTAGGGCTGGGACTTGGAGATTCCCGCCCCGATCCGAGAACCTGTCTCGTTAGAATTGGAACCGAAAAAGATCCGTTGACTTTGACTTTTCCCGTCTCGTCCCGTCCCGTCCCGTAATTTTTCTTATGGGGCGGTTCTGGATCTTAAGCAATATCCATCCCGAGAACCGTCCCGTCCCGACCCGTTCCGCCTCATCCCAAAGAACCGAAACTATAACCGAAAAAATAAATATAATTATCTAAATTATAAATTAAAATACAATAATACTCAATACAAGCTTTTTAAACATGTTTGAATATAAATGATTAGGAAATATTTGAAAGTATATAATTAGTTAGTTACAGGAAATATATTAGGGTTTTGTTTTGACTTTCTTAATTAATTTGATAAATATTCAAGCTATGAGTTTCGATATCATAATTGATGAGACGACTGGTGATTGTTGCTAAAATATATGATCATCGTCTTATGACTTCAAATGTTATACATTTATAGCTTATTTGAACTAAATCATTTGTTCATTTTTAGACAAGATAAAAAAATTGATATTCTTTAAATTTGTTTTGCATACCGATATTTTTTCATTTAAAGATGATTTTTAACACATATTTCTTGTAAAAATAAGTAATATTTTAAAAATTCTCCGATCCTCGCCCCCGTTCCAGAACCGTTTTCTCTATCCCG
>CANYCX010043447.1:0-10157 GCA_948193385.1 Breynia disticha f. nivosa
CAGGACAGTATCTAGTTTAATTAACATAATATGCATAGAATAAGCTAAATCCTTTCTTTCATTGGTCAACATATTCATCATCATTAAGCAAAAGCCTAATAAGGATTATTACGGTTACATGTCATTTTAGCAGACATACTACCTTCCATGTATCACTGTATTAGCTAAAAACTTAACATGATACATAATAAAGTATTTAACATAATAGTCCAACTTTAATGTCTTTGGCAAACACAACATACTAATACCCATATAATTTCATAATGTATATACTCAATCATAAGATAGGATATTAAATAAAATCAGAAACAATTCTTAAATTGAGCTCAGAGTGTCAAAAATAACATAAGTGCACAAATGCATTTCAATGCTCATAATAATGTTCAACAATGTCTATACGGTGAACATGTTCTTTAGAGAGCTTCAGTTTTGCTATCCTTTCGTCAAAGGATTCGCAATCATAAGGTCGGTGCTAATATACTCAATTGACACTCTTTGTTTTTGAACTTCTTATTTAACGACCAAGACCAAGTATTTGACTTTCATATGCTTTGCATATTTAGAATACTTGTCATTTCTTAAAAAAAAGACTGTTGTAGAATTATCAGTAATTTTCAGCGGCTTGGCGATACAGTTAACAATTCCAAGTCCTGAAATAAAGTTCTGCAACCATAAAGTAGCAATGCTAGACAGTTTCACACTTTTCTATGTAGTTGCTTCTTCTACAAGAATCACATAGCCAAAAGTAGACTTTCTTGTGTCTTTACAACAACAATGATCTGAATCTGTATATCCAATCAATTCCAAAACATCAGATTTTTCATAAGTGAGCATATGATCTTTTAATTCATTTATGTGTGTTTCAATTCATTTTTGAGATAATCCGTAAATTTTAATTCAGAGCATTTCTCCATTCTAAATTTCTTTAAAACTTTGTTAATGTAAACTTTCTAAGACACTCTCACTCATCCTTGTGATCTATTACGAATTATTTCAATTCCAATCACAAAGGATGTCTCACTTGAATACATTCATTAGAAAGTTGTTAGAAGAAATTTCTTGGTTCTATACTTCATACCAAGATCACTAGCAGCAAGAAAAACATCATCAACATATTGAAATAAAATTACGAACCTACCCCAACTGACTTTTAGATATATACATCGATCAACGATGTTTTCCTTAAGTCTAAAAGAAGTAATAGTATTATTAAACTTAAGATACCATTATCTAGAAGCTTGTTTTATTCTAATATTGACTTCTTTAATTTGCACACCATATACTCTTTCTCTTTCACTGTAAACCCCTCAAACTAATCCATATAGATCTCTTCTTCTAAGTTTTCATTAAGAAAGGCAATTTTCACATCCATTTGGTGAAGATCTAAATCATAATGAGCCGCCAATGCCAAAATAATTCTAAGTGAGCCCTTTTTCGATACTAAAGAAAGGTCTCATTATAATCAATGTCATCTTTCTGAGTTAAACCTTTGACAACAAGTCTGCTCTTTCGTCGTATGATTTTGCCCACTTAGTTACATAAATCCATTCACTACCAATTGTTTTGCATCATTCAGACAATTCTACGAATTCTCAAACATCATTAGTTTCATTGATTTCATCTCTTCTCTTTCATGACATCAAACCATTCAATATAATTTCCACTTTCTATGATTTGTGCAAATGAAACTGGATCATTATCTACGCTTTAGTTATTTTCAATTCTTGTAGATAAATCACATAATCATTCAAAATAGCTGATCTGCTTTTATTTTGAGATTTTTCCTAATGCTACTTCATGTGGTTCATTCACTACAGGTTCATTATTAACAACTTCATTATGTGGAGCATTATCATTCATGCGTTAATTTTCTACACTTACAAATCCAACATTCACAGGAACCAAAAATTGAGAAAAAGTCACATACAAGTGATTTGCACTTTGACTTCTTAAATCTCTACTTTCTGTGGTTCTACAATGCCCCCACTAATGTTGCCACTTTCAATGAACCTAGCATTTCCAGTTTCAACAATTCTCGTACTATAGTTAGGACAATAAAATTGATATCCTTTAGACTTTCTGGATAAACAATAAAATCAACTATTCTTTCTTGACTCTAATTTCTTTTCATGTGGATTATAAATTCATACTTCTGCTAGACAACCTCAAACATACAAGTTCCTTAAACTAAGTTTCCTTCCTGTTCACAGTTCAGAAAGGATCTTTGGAACTGCCTTACTAGGAACCCAGTTTAGCAGATAAGTAGTAGTTCTTAATACACACATCACAAGGTAAGGGTAAATAAGAGTAACCTAACATACTCCTAACCATTTCCATTAAAGTACGATTATGCCTTTCTGTAACATATGTCTCAACTTTTAAGGAACTTAACAAATGGACCAGGATTTTGGCCAGTTTCATCATATATTCCATAAAATTCATCATCTTTATCATCTCTAATAATTTTTACCATTTTCTCTAATTGTCTCTCAACCTCATTTACAAGTACTTCTAAAGTATTTACTAATTTAGATTTCTTATACAATAAAAAAACATAGTCATAACGTGAAAAATCGTCAATAAAGGTAATAAAATATTTTTCTCCATTAAATGATGAAACATCATAAGGGTCACATATATCGGTCTGTACTTAAATTTTCAAAGAGGTGTGTGCTTCTTGTGGTGACTTTATTATTTGTGTGTTTGATATGTTTTCCTTTAATACAATTCACACAAAATCAGGATCAGTAACATCCAAATTTGGTAGGATTTCATTCTTTACTAATCATCGTTTATGCCACAAGTAAGCAACACTTTCATTTTTCAAACTACGTTTACTACCAATACTCTAATGCAAGGTCAGTAAGGATTCACTTAGTTTTTTTCATAAACACAACTTTTCATTAGGCTTTATGTTTTGGGCCATAAGGAATCCTTGCATTACATTAGTAACATGAGTGGTACAGACAGAATCAATCCACCAAACATTATAAGGAACTTTTGCTAAATTTGATTCGAAACATACAAAAGCATTAGGGTTACCCTTCCTTTCGAATCATGCCTTTTGCTTTGGACAATCATGCTAGAAGTATCCAAACTTTCTGCAGAAATGATATTTCACACCTTTAGGTTCCTTTTCTGGATTGAAGATGCCCCATTAACATCAAGTGGTTTTGGCACACCCTTAGCTTTAGGTTTGTAGGGGTTCTTTCTGGCTCCTTTATATTTTACAAGGTTTATAGAATGACTACCTTATTTCTTAAGTCTCATTTCCTGCTGAGTAAACATACTGTGCAACTGATTCACACTCCAGCTAACCTTTATAGTATTATAACTCCTTTGGAATGATCCATATTTAGGAGGTAATGAGTTAATAATAAATTATACAAGGAACTTTTCACCTACTTTCATTTCTACGAACTTTAGCTTTGTTGTAGTGTTGATCATTTCAGTCACATAATCGTGCATAGGACGAGTACCATCAAACCTACTGGTGGTTAACTCCAACATTAATGTCCCAGCAGGCGACTTATCAACCCTTTCTAATTGAGAAATGTTCTCTAAATACTGTAGGAATTTCTTATCATTCTAAATGTTAGGAGTGGTAACCTTAATGTTGCTCGCCTCAGTCAATTGCGTAAACATTAAGCTAAGTCTATTCGATCTTTCTTAAACTTTATGAATAGATCGTTCATTAGAGATGCTAGTAACTTTAAGAGCAGCCTACTTTTCAGTCATAGGTGTCTAACCAATATTCAGAATGCCTAATTGAAACTGATTTAGACCATTCAGTGAAACTAAGTTCATTAAACTTCATCATAGACATAGCTTGCAAATGAAAAGCAACATAATTAGAAACAGTAAATATCATATGCTCAAAACTAAAACAGATTCAATTCACATAAACAATTCATGTATATTGAAAGTTTTCCTTTGGGTAAACAAATAACATACAAACAACAATAATTGATTCTAATTATTCACATAATCAGTAATTAAATATACTATACTTAGACATGCTTGCAATCTTTGGATATACTAAACACATCTAAATAAGCATACCAATTAAAGACATTTATATTTATGAATATAAAATGGACTGACAACATTTGGGTTATCTTAATATTTTATAAGCATAAAAATTCAATTTACCCATTACACTAAATTATCAACATTTCATTAGCATCACATAATTATGGGTAATTTAAATTAAATAAATTCAATATTCATAAGACTTTCTAATTTGGCCACTTTGGTGACTAACAAATTACCTTAGTATGAATATTGAAATAAACAATACATGTAAATTACAATTACTTTCTGTAATTTATTTACAATCAAACAAATTCAATATTCATAAGACTTTCTAATTTGGCCACTTTGGTGACTAAGAAATTACGTTAGTATGAATATTGAAATAAATAATACAGATAAATTACAATTACTTTGTGTAATTTATTTGGAATCAAAGAAATTTAATTTAATATTCATAAAATTTTCTAATTTGACTAGATTAACAAATTTTCTCAGTATGAGTATTAAAATAAATAATCAACTTAAATCATATAATTATTTATTATACTTAATGTGGATTAAATATATTATGAATTAAGTGAGGAGGACTTAAGTAGGATTTCCTAATATTTAGGAAATAAATGGGTAATTTTCCTGATAACCCTAAATTACCAAAATCACCCAAAGTAAGAAATGGTGGCAGCCCTCGCGTTACTGTAGCGACAGTCCGGCACACTGTTCCCGCGTCTTCACCGCGCCGCCGCCGCCGCCATCATCAGCCTCCATTTCTGTATCAATCAACTCCACACAATCAATCCAACAAAATCCCTTTAGTATGACGTTTTTCGGTCATCTTTATCACCGATTTCTGGCGTTTCCGTCGCCGCCGTCGACTTCCCGACGTTGATTCCGGTGCCATTGTGCTCGCCGTCCAAAACCCAACAAATCCCTGCCGGTCGGACGCCCTCAACACCTTCACGCGACTGTTTCTTTCTTCTCCATCACAGCCCACATCTCCTCTTCTCCGTTTTCTTTCTCCGTTTCTTCGATTTGATTTCATTAGTGGGAAGTAAGGTTGACGGCAAATAGAGAAAGGAGGAATTGAATTTTAGGGTTCAGTAATTTCCCTTCTTAAGTTGGGATATGGTTGGGATTTTTTGTACAAAGTTGCCTTTGCAAGATTGACCAATTAATATATTTTTTTTGAAACAGATTGACCAATTAATATTGGTTGCAGTGGAGAGTCGGCGGCAAAAGTGAGAAAAGCTTAAGATGTGGAGATGTTGACAATTTAGGGTTCTAATTTCTGAGTTTTCCCTTTTCTTTTTCTGTCAAAATTATGTGTGGAGTAAAACCATGGATCATTAAGAGGTTTTTCTTTAAAATTGATTCATTAATTCATCAAGAATCAAAATCCATCATAATCAATAAATTAATAAGTAATTGAGTTAATTTTCATCAATAATCTTTTCAAGAAAATTATACAAAGTATTAATCCGTGGCTCGATACCACATGTAAACTTGAGATTAATCTTACACAATAATGCCTACAGATCTAATACGAGTATAATCTTCAAAGTAGTTAATCGTAAGCGGAAGCACACCTTTCACCATGCTAGAATCAGTTATTGACCACAAACCAGAGTGAAGCTAAATTCAGTTTCTCTCTCCTGGTATTTGTTCTTACGTTCAGTCCTTAGTGATAAAGACTTAACTGAATCCTTTAGAGTTAATTACCTGACATGCCTTCTTTAGTTTGCCCATTTTTTAAAATACCCCCATTCAATTTGCTTTTAAATAAATGCATATTTTGCTTGTTTATTTTGTAAAAATGCCTATTCAGGGTTTCATTATTAGGTTTATACCCAAATGACTTTTTTTTAACTATTAAGGGTGTTTTAGGTAGTTTACATCTAAAGATTTTAAAAAATCTCTTTTAAAAAATTTTTTACTCCTTATTCCACGACATACAACTTCTTCTTTGTTTGTATTAGGGTTTAAGCGTTGTGCGTTTCTTCCAAGAGCAAGTATGTACCTCTCTTTCTCCTCTCTTTCCGAATCTGACTCCCTCGGCGACGATCCTCCCGCCGCCTCCAGCGGCCAACTCATTGTCGGCGTGGAGAGCCGATATCGCGTCTTATACGACCTTTGTCAACGAGATCTATGTTTGTCGGCGTCACCATCGCATGGCCCAGGCAGCACCGTCGCCTCCCTCTCTCCCTCACGTCCTTTTGTTCGATTTGTTTTATGTGTTTTTCAGATTTTCGAATGGTTTTTCATTTTCAATTAGGTTTTTATTATTATAGTTTGGATTTTTGCTCTG
Source organism: Breynia disticha f. nivosa (assembly GCA_948193385.1). NCBI lineage: Eukaryota > Viridiplantae > Streptophyta > Magnoliopsida > Malpighiales > Phyllanthaceae > Breynia > Breynia disticha. Next base: position 6,338 of record CANYCX010043447.1, read on the forward strand.
TGTTGTTTTATTCATTTAAATTTTGTTGAACTATTTTTTATATTTTTTTCAGAGATTCTGCTGTAATTTTGAAGCAATTTGTGTATTCTGTGATCTGTTTTGTTCAGACTCAGTTTAAATGATCAATGTTGTACTTATTTGAACAATACACAGCTTGTTTGTTTTTTTTAACTAAATTGTTGTGTGATTGCTTTAAATTGTGTCCTGTTATTTTTTTCAACTAAACTAGACTTTAATTTAGAGTTTCGTTAAACTGATCATAATTATAACTTTTTTAATCTTTTTTAAGAACTAATCTGTTCTTTAATTTGAAAATTTGTTTTAACTGATCAAATTTGTACTTATTTGATCAAAATTTGTACCTGTTTGAACTTTTTTGAACTAATCTTTGTATACTTTGAATTTTGGACATATTATGGAGGAAATGAGGTTGAGCATAATTGATCAAAATTGGACATAATTGTTCTAATTTTAGTATTTCTTAAAAGATCATGTCTTTTAAATAAGTTTTTTTTTAAGATAGATGAACATTGTTGATCATTTTATTTACAATTGACTAATACAGACTAAATTGCACGATTTTTAATAAATAATATAAAAACAAATTAAAATGAATAAAAATAAAAAATCACGTTAACTATTTTAAAATCGTGAACTTATTTGAACTTTTTTGAACTTAACAAGAGAAGTAAGGGATTATATTCTTTTTTGGCTTTCCCATTTTGTCCTTAATAACAAATCTGGGCATTAAACCAATCATGATAAAAAAAAATGAGCATTTTTAAAATAAGTTTGAGATGAGTGCATTTTTGCAAAACTCAAACTATGATGTTGTAAATATATTATAAACCCAATTAAATTTCGGTGAGGCCTCAAAAATCATCGCATGAAAATATAACACAACTCATGCAATGTTATAGGTATAATATCGTATACACGCAAAATAGCGTATGCTCGTGATGTAATTGAACTTTAAATTGAATTGGTTTGATGAATATAATATACTAAAAAAATACTTGGGAATGAGTCGATGAAAAATGACGCAACAGTTGTTATAGAAACAACAGCAAATGACTTGGCGTTCTAATGAGTAATTGCCCTTTTTTCTGATAACTTTTGATAGGCAAATTTCAACACGAATAGTTTCCAATAAAAACAGCACTCTTAAAATTGATAAACAGACTACAAAACGCAACTCGCAAGGCTTCAGACTACTTGGATTTGCTAGCTGCCAGCTGCGTCTCAGCCTGCAAAACAATATTACAAATAAGCTGAGTAAAATCATCTTCAAGATAAATTGAGGTAGTGGATAAAGAAAACAACTAACCTCCTTCTTCACAGGTTCTTCCTTCTCTGACAAAATCAACTCAATGTGGCAAGGGCTTGACATGTAAGCTGACAAAATGTACCAGTAATTCTACTCAATCTCGGAATACAATCAGAAAAATAAATATCCAGATAATGTTGTTCAACACTCACGATTGATTCTCCCATGTGCTCTGTAGGTACGGCGTCTCTGTTTTTGAGCCTGATTCACTTGGACGTGAGATATGTAGAGAGTATCAACGTCCAACCCCTTAACCTGAAAGTTTCCAAAATTGTGCTGAAATGGAGTTCACGAAAAAAATCACAATTAAACAAGTTGAAAAACAAAATTTACCTCAGCATTGCTCTCTGCATTCTTGAGCAAATCAAGAATGAATTTGGCTGATTTAACAGGCCAACGTCCTTGTCCATTCGAATGCCTATTTTTGGCCTGTGCTGTACGGCCAACACCACCACAGAAACGTCGGAAGGGAATAGCTTGTTTGTGAGCAATTACATCTTCCAAGTACCTTTTAGCCTTTGTTAAAGGCAACTTCCTCAAAGCAAAAGCTGTCTCCCTTGTGTTCTATACAACCAAGAAAATTGATAAATGAGTCAACATTCTTCAAATCACACAATACCGTAAAAAGTTGCAAAAACACAACAGCAGTTCATGCAATAGATGTTACACCGTTTCCCACAATCTAAAGTAAGCAAAACAAACCAACACAAGATGCTCAAACAAGTTAACCAATACCAACACGCTTATAGTGTATTGGTCCTACAAACCCCATTGCCAAGAGGGTATATGAGTATAATTCTCAGAAAAAGCCTAATATAAAGGACTTATCAAAAAATTAAGGCTTTTCAAACAGTGATACAACCGCTCTAGAGCGTTTATCTTTCAACAGTATATGTTAACACCCTAAAATCTTAACCATAAAGAAGTATAAGCGTTGCCACTAGATTTTTGCAACATAAGGACATGTACAGCAATATCCTACTCATAAATGAGTCATTAAAAATAAACTGCAATGTTTCATCATTTACTGAACCTGGAGCAACAATACAGAGGTTCACCCAATAACAATGAATCTTATTTAATTTCCCTGAAGATAACGAGAGGCCTGTTCACATCGAGTAACAAACCCCTGCTTTTTTTCATCAGGTTTCAGCTAAACTACCTATAACAAAAACCATCATTAAACAAAACAAAGATACCTTGAAATGAACTCGAAGATCAGAGCCTCTAGCCTTACAAGCTGTACAAAAGACGCCGTAAATGCGTTAATAAAAAAAAATTAGCAAAAAAAAAGTTAGTATCAATTAGAATAAGTGGTTCTTACATTTGGTGGAATTATCAGGTTCTCTGGAGTACTTAACCTGAAATAATATAGAAATTAAAGTGAAACTATTATGACATGTTAATCAAATGATTTAAGAGAATGAGGAAAAAGGAGGTACCATTGTGCCTGATGCTTCTTCTGAGGTGCTGTTGCTGTGGTGACGGCAAAAGATGTGTGCTCAAGGGGTAAACCCTAAATAACTTCTTTGAATGGTCAGACGCAATAGAAAATGACGTCGTCTTGGGAAATTAGAAAACTATTCCCTCGGGTTTCGTATATTCTGAATTTACATCCTTCTTACTTAAACCTTAACAGTTAGCCAAAGTCGCTAGCTAAATATTCTTGCAAAAAAAAATTACTAGTTAAAAAAGTAATTTATTTTTCACACTATTTTTTAAATTTATTTTATCTTAAAATAATAGATTCAAATTTTAATACACTATTTTCTCAAAATTAAAATAATAGTAACTTTTAAAATTTTTAAAATCAACCTAATTCATTTTGGAACAATAAATGATAAAATATAATATATTGTAAAATTTTCTATTTTATTTATGTATTTTTTCTCTTTATTTAATCGATTAATTTTATAATAAAATATTTTGTATTATTTCATCAATTTTATATTTTTATTATTTTTAATAATTATTTTATACTAATACATATGTGTTATATAAAAAATATAATAATTATGAGTCCCAATTAATCGAGTATAAAGTAAATGGTGAGATTTATAACATTGGAGGAATTTTGAAGAGTTGGAGTATATAAGTAAAAAATTTGTGGAATATTCAATTGACAAGTCCATAAACCTCTAGGTGAATTTGACCACAAAAGATGCCCTTAGGTGTTTAGTAACCTAAAAAATTGCTTTTACTGTGACACCCATTTTTAAAACCTTCCATTTTAATCAAATCTGATTTTGACACTATATTTTTTTTTTCTTTTAAACATAAATCTTATAATATAAAGTTCAGAGTAATTTATACACAATTATCTTTTAAAACGCGGAAGCTGGAAAATGTTTAAATATGACAACATATAAATCTCATCTATACTAATGTATGTATAGATACAAAACATGCACAAGTATTCGCAACAATTAAACCACTGGGAGTTCGACCTTCCGTATCGCACCGCTAGCCTCGCCGATAATGTCGTCCCGTCCC
>CANYCX010043451.1:0-13291 GCA_948193385.1 Breynia disticha f. nivosa
GACTTAGATCCGACTTTGTACATGACTATGCACATGATATTAAATATGTATTTTGATAGGTTATTGTTGAAATAGGATCAATAGGATTCTTATTTCTTTAATAACCTAGAAACCAATTTGTAAATATTTGTATATATATATATATATATATATATGTTTATGAAATTGATGTTTGGTAACTGACCTTTAAATTTTTATTATTCAATATTGTTTTATCTTATTTTAAATTAAAAACTTGATTTCCGGGTTTAGATATCATTTGTAGGAGGGAAGTATACGCAAATGATATTTAAATTCGGGGGTCACAGTTCGTGTTTGTGTGGAATGGTATGACGTGTCAATGTGCTTGATGGATTGTGTTTGAGGGTAGTCGCATGACATAAGTGTGTTTTTCTTTGTGTTTTCATAATATGAAAGATTACGAGAAAGGAATGTATGGCATGCTTGGTTTGAGGTTGAATGGTGGACTACACATAAGTTTAACGATTGAGTAATTTTGAATGCATGAGTGTTTACCTATATATATATATGTATGATGATAAAATGATTATGGCATATGAGGATGGATTATGGTATTGTGTTATGATTTTATTGATGGATTTGACATCGAATGAGGTTATGAGCAAGTGACTATACATGCACGTACGATTTCATGGCATTCATGAATGTTGACTTACCGAGCAAAATTCCGAAGAGAAAACTATTGACTAGAAACTCAAAGAGAAAACTACCCAGCAAAATCTCGAAGAGAAAACTACCGAGCAAAAACTCGAAGAGAAAACTACCGAGCAAAAACTTGAAGAGAAAACTACATATGAGATAAATGAACATTTCATGCATTTTTGTTTATATGAGAAATATGAATTATGATTGGAAAGGTAAATTGTGGGTTTATGCATGAATTGTGGCATCATATGAATGCAGTATGTTATGGTTGCAATGTTGTTTTGAATGTTAAAGAGGAAAGTGTTTGTAATGAAGTTTTGATAATATGATTGATTGTGTAGGTTATGATTTAGAAGGTGTTAGTTGCTTTGTGGAATTAGGACAAAATGGATGTGTTGTGATTGTTTGTGTTAATTGAATGATACTGTATGTGTTTCTCTAGAGGGTGATTGTAGGTGCATAATAGTGTCAAATGATTGGTATGGACTATACTTGGTTTGATGTTGGTTGATGAGAGAATTGGTTAACTACTAGTGTGTTTTGGAATGTGTAGAATGGGCACTCTAGAGCATATTAGCATATTTTTATTCATGGCTAGATTTTCTAGGTATGGCCACATGAATAACATACGTTAACCTGGTCTTAAACATGTGTTAATGGGGTTTAGAAGGCAGTTTGACCTAGGAAACCATACCTTAAAACATCTTAGAGATGGTACATGATCTGGATCAAGTTAGGAACATAAGAACTAACTTTTGGAAAGCCAATAAATTATATAAATAACTTAAATCAAATGCCTAGATAATGTATCCTAGGAATTAAGAAAAATAGAATAGAACACCTCGAGAGTCATGAATGAGAAAAATAACTAATGAAATGTATGAGAGAGCAAATGATATTCAAAGTTTTCAACAAGTTAGTGTTAACTTGATAGTGTTAACATGTAAGTAACGAGAGGGACATACTCTTACTGAGTTTTTGTACTCACAGTTTTTTGTGGTTTTGTTATTTTACATTATCATTGATACCCACCGTGTAAGGCTTTTCCCCAAGACACGATTCATTTTGATCATAGCATTATAGAAAAGATTAATGTTTTTCTTTCAGTTTCTTTGAAATGATATTCAAATTTTTCAACAAGTTAGTGTTAACATGTGATATAAAGATTGTAGTTATCTTATTAAGAAGAAAGAGAGGAAAAAGAATACATATGGCTAGAAAACTAATAAATGGACTAATATTAAGGAAAGTCAGTCTTGCATTTTGAATGTCACAAGTTGTGTAATCTCTCAATATCATGCTCGTATGTAATGCCCTAGGAATTTTTAGAAGTAATTCATATGGAATATAGATTAAAAACTGAATTGAATTAATTCATATGGAATACAAAACTCTTGAGGGTGTATGTAAGCAAAGAAGAACATTGTTTCTTGCAAAATAGAAGGAAAATTCATTAAGTTTAGTTCATAAGCTCGGATTGTGAATTTTTTAGTTACTTTAGGTTGCTGGAACTTTTTGCATTTATGGATAAGAATTGGGTTAGTTGGTGAAACGTGTTAGTTAATTGAATTACAGTTAGTTAACTTCATGTGAAAGAATTAGAACAAATGGAATAAGAATTGGATGGACTTAAGAGATTTTGGTGGTTTGAAAATCTACTAAGTTAAGTGAGGATTTAAGTTAGAGGTTGTAATTAACATTTCTATGTATGAAACAAGTTAAGAAAACAAGTATTTATAACCTTTATGTGATGATTTTCGTATAAGAGGATTGTACGAGTTTTAGATAGAAGTGGAGCCTAGAACCGACTATGCATGTTTATCGGGGTAAGTGCAAATTCCACTTACCATTGTATGTCTTGCATCTGTATTGTTAATTCATACTTGGTAATGATGTATATAAGTTAAAATGATAGCAAAATGGGTCTTAAATGGCTTTCTTGCTATGTTTGATATGCGTACTATGTGTGATGATCTTATGATCATATGAGATTAATATGGTTGATAAGTGTGTTAGTTTGATGCTAATGATTAAATCGAAACATACTATGAATCTTTGTGATTGTGGATTAGGGCTTTAATTGTTCATGTTGCTATGTGCTTTGGAATTTGAAACTACATGAAAGGCATGATGTAATGATGTAATTAAGAGCTTGGTTTGATGTTCATAAATGTTGTGTGCTTATGAACTTGGAAAGAGTTATGAAAACATGAGATTAATTTGCACAAGCATTATATAACACGAGCTGAGTCCCATTCGGACGTGTTGTGTGTGACTATGTGATATCCTGTACTTTATGCTAATGAGGATTCCTCTGCTTTGTGCTAAAGAGGATTTTGAAGAAAACCCATGTGATAATGTTTGCAATTGCATTAGCAGTGCATTGTAATTCTATAAATGTATTTCATATGTGTTTAATACAATGGAATAAATTTTTGTATGTTGAGTTGATGATGTTGTGTGGTTCATATTACTGTGTGAATGATTTGTGTTATGGCTTAGCAAGTTAAGTAAGAATATATACTATGTGATATGGCTTGACTTAATAAGTTGATTGTGGTTGATTTGAGATTATGATGTGTGGAAGGAGTATGGTTGTTAATACTATAGAAATGGTATAAGAAACACTTGGGATGAGTATTAACTGTAAGGAAATAGTTTTATGTGTTGATTGTGTTAAAAACAAAACCTAAATGTGCATTTCTAAGAGTCAGCATGAACCCTATTTTGACAAGCACACCCTCGTGCTTAGGACAATTCTAGCACCATGAACCGTGCCCAAGGAATATTAGAAACTAGTATGAGCACGACCTTGTGCTTGAGACAACATGACCCGTGCTCCTTAGGAAAATCCTATACAACATTTGAACTGATATTTAAATATAGAAGTGTGTGTAAATTAATATGAATGTTTATCATATGGCATAAAGTACTCAAATTGTAATAAATAACGATTACTTATGCATTAACTACTTTGGTAAGTGTATGAAAAGCACTTACTGAGTATGGAAATACTCACTACTGTGTGTATTGTTTGTGGTGTTCTGTAGATCGTAGGTATCTGCTACTATATACAGATTTGCAGCGATCAGAGCTTAAAGTGATACTATTCAGAGGTCTAGCTCTGGATTTTTACTTTGAGATTTTGTTGTACATTTCGTACGTAAATCTATACACATGCATTTTGTGTTTGGAATTTGTTTTCAAAACTTCACTACAACTTACACATTTGTATTTATTTTGATAAATAATAGGGTTGAGTTCTGGAAAATTGCATGTATCATATTTTATCAGTGGAGCTCAAATTTTTTAAACAATTTCCCCAAATCTGAACTCTCATTAAAATATAAATATGAATAAACATAACTTTCTCTATAAAAAACAACTCTGCCAAAATCATTTACATAAACTCACGGGCAGAAATAAACAAGTTAGTATGAAAATGTATCCAAACCATATATATAAATAGTATATACAATCATGAAAACCAAAAACAAACTGAAACAAAGATCTCCGGAGCTAGACTTCACTTGTATATCTCAAAATGCCTCTAATCACAGCCAAACTGATCCGCTCGCAGCTACCTACTATCTGCACGTCATTTAAACAATGAAAGTGGCGAGTATAAAGATATACTCAGTAAGTGAATCACAATTCATTAAGAGTAAATGAAATGTAGGGGAACAGCATGAGTCGTGCCGGATGAACACTAGGGCATGCTCATGTCAATCTCCCAAACAACACGTCGTACCAATTAAGGAGATTTGTAGATAGATGTTGTACTATCACAGTACTACCTGCAAACATAGATATAACAATAGTATTCCACAAATGCTTAATACTACCACCTATCTGCTCGACAACACTCTCACTCACAAAAGAATAAGTAGAACCCGGATCAATCATTACTAAAGTAGGATAAGTAAAAATAAAAATAGTGCCAGTGATGATGTCCGGATCCTCTGGTGCCTCATCTCGGGTCATAGCATACACTCTAGCTTGTGATCCTGACCTCACTGGTGCTGCTGATCCACTAGCTCTACTAGTTGTACCGGAGCCACTAGCCTTACCTCTGGAAACGGATCCACCTTTAGAAGTAGACCCTAAACCACGTCTACCTCTACTTCGGTTACTACCACTCACTGCTGTAGTACAAACCTTACCTGCACCACTCTGTCTAGACTCACCACCACCCTGAGGTCTGCATCACTGTGGACTGTCCCTAACAAAATGTCCCAACTGCTGACATCTGAAACACAACTGTCTAGTGTCCTCGCCGGATGTATCTCTCGGATAAATCAGAGGTCTGGTACTCCCACCTACAGTCCCTCTCTCAAATTGTCTACCAACATTGACACCTGTGTCCTAGGGAGGTTTCGAATATGACTTCTTCTTTTTTATGATTGTTGAGAACTAGAACCTGACGTCCTCTGTCGCTTCTTCTCTTTCTGATTTTCCTTTTTGTCTACCTCCGTTTCCAACTCTTCTGCCCTGAGAGCTGCCTCAATCAATATCTCATACGTTGGAGGTTTCAAGGCAATTATGTTGCGAATAGTATATCGCAATCCTCTCTCAAATATGTCCCGCTTCTTTTTATATGTGTCAACATCCTATAGAGCATATCGAGATAATCTAGAAAACTATGCCTCATAGTCCCCCACTAACATCTCCTTATGTTTCAGCTCCAAGAACTCAATCTTCTTTTTCGTCTGGTAATGCAGAGGAGTATATTTCTCAGTAAATCTCCTCACAAAATCATCCCAAGTAAGCACAGGAGGATCTTTCTGACTGTCTGACACTACTTCCCACCAGTTCCAAGATGATTTCTCCAAAAGTGAAGTGGTATTTCATAATTTCTGCTCAGAATCATAGTGCAATATCCTCTCAGTATGCCTCAGCCAATCATCAGCCTCAGTTGGATCTGTGGTGCCCTCGAATACCTTAGCCCCTTGCTTTCAAACTACTACAAAATTCTTATTGATATTCAAATTGGATTTGTTTCCCGATGCTTTTTCTTTCTCATAGTCTTTCGCAGTCTGACGCTGATTCTACATCATCTTTTGCATCATCTCACATAGTAGTGTGTACATAGGGTCATACGGGGGAATATGCATTGTAGGTTGCGCAGGCTGCTCTGGAGGTATAGGGGATTCAGGTGTTAAACCCTGCTCTCCTATAGAATCTCTGGACTGAGCTGTGTGATAAGGTGACATATCATCTCTAGGCTCCATAATATTGTAATAAAAAATAATTTTAAACGTTTCATTTTTTTACAAATCCACACACAATCAAGTACCCATTTATTGGCTTAGTCCGCAAAGATTTTAATCCCTGCTTTGATACCACTAAATGTGGAGCTCAAATTTTTTAAGCAATTTCCTTGCATTTGAACTCTCATTAAAATAAAAATAGAAATAAACATAACTTTCTTTATAAAACACAACTCTACCAAAATCATTTACTCAAACTCATGCACGGAAAATACACAAGTTAGTTTAAAAATGTATCCAAACCACATATATACATAGTGTATACAATAATGAAAACCAAAAACAAACTGAAACAAAGATCTTTGGACCTAGACCTCACTCGTATATCTCAAAATGCCTCTGATCACAACCAAACTGATCTGTTCGCAGTTAACTATGATCTGCACATCATTTAAAAAATGATAGTGGTGAGTATAAAGATATACTCAATGAGTGAATCGTAATTCATTAAGAATAAATCAAATGTAGAGGAACAGTAAGGGTCGTGCTGGATGAACACGAGGGTGTGCTCATGTCAATCTCCCAAACAACACATCGTACCAAATCAACAAGAGTCGTGTTCAAGTGGTAATTTTATAGGTAAAACAATCGTGTCAGCTATGAACACAATACTGTGCTCATAATCACTTCTCAAATTACCCAACCACAAGGGCGTGCTAGACAGCACGAGGACGTGCCAAGCTTCTATTTTCCACTTTAAATTTCTTTTTTATGTATGTTGAGTTTTAGTAATGTGCTTCCAATCATATACATTTCTAGTATATCATACATGTTATATGTACATTCAAAACATGGTTTTAAACTCAATTAAGAGTAAGCAAATGAGGAAGCACAATGTGCTCACACATACCATTTAAGCCTACAAGCTCATTCATTGTCAATAACACAAGCATATAAGCTCATAACACAATAATACACCAAGCATAACAGCTCAACAATATAAATATGTCCAGCAATGAATGCCACAATCAAGTATGCACATGCACACCTATTTCTGAAGAATAATGCCCAGGGCTTACATATCCCCAATAGACAACCTCAAGGGCCACAACCATATAGGCCAAATATCGATCATAAAGACCATGACCAAAAAGGCCAAATCATAACCTCGACCACTAGGGCCATGATTCCAAGGACCACATGTGCTCACATAGACACATGCTCACAAAGCAAATAACATGCTTTCACAGTCATCGTAAGTTTCATACGACTATCAAACACGATATATAGTCAATCGAGCATGTAAATAACATCATTTCAATCATGAGAATATTCACAACATTCATAATCACATATGAATCAATAATACAAAATCCAATTCTTCCTTGACATTACTTAAGCTAATTAAAGCTTTTCATGATTTATGCTTAAGGAAAATCCCTAAGCTTTCTAACACTTATATTGTAGGTGTACGAATTCACTTACCTTGAAACACGTGCAAACCTAGCACCGCTTTCCACCGACTAACCGCTCGGCTCACAATCCGCTAGATCCTCCTAGACAAACAAATATTCCACCATCAATCATTAATTCCATTCTTAATAGTTCTTTGAACTTTAAACATAAATCTAGTATCTACATAAATCTTTCCAAACTCAACTGACCAAATTCAGCAACATCCATCATTAACTAAGCAAAACAAAGTACCAATCCTTACCTTAATTAACTTGGATGATTGATTCTTGCAAAATTTTGATGTTTCTTTCCTCTAACACATTTATGGACTTAGGATTAGGGTATTCTCTACCAGCTGCTTGCTTGTCTCTCTGTTTTTATGAATGATTGGATCAGAACAAACTACTCGATATCTTTCCAAACCACATTACCTAGAGCACGGGTCGTGTCATTTGGTCGTGCCATGATTTCTCAGCATGAGTTTTAAATCAGTCGTGGACGATCTCGTTCTGCAATTATTTTGACGCAAAGGCATGCCAATTTTCATGGTTGAGCACAGGTCGTGTTCATTTGCACCCATGAGCACGAGTCGTGTTGCACGAGCGTGCTAACTGCTGTTTTTCACAATTCTTACCTAAATCAATCCTATTCGATCCCGTTTTAATGTATTTCTGAAGTATTTCAAATCCCATAATTTCCAGGACGTTACATTATCTCTCCTCATATTGATTTGATTATTATATCATTTCTTTAAAGTGTATAAATTAAATGGAATAAATGGTTTTAAAAATGAGCTTCACATTTAGTGGTATTAGAGCAGGGATTAAATTCTCTATAGACTGTACCAAAATTGATTTTATTGCATCATGTTTTAGCTAAAAGTAAATAAATTGAACGTTTGATTTCTATAAAAGATGGAGCCTATAGACGACGTATCGCATGATCACACTGCTGTGTCTAGAGAGTTAGTGGATGGATAGGGTTAGCCACATTACCTTTAGAGCAACCTGTACAGGCTACTGCACAACCTAATATGTTCATACTGTTGTATGATTCTGCATATACTCCATTTTGGGAAATGATGTAGAAGATGATGAGACGTCAGGGAGCTTCTTCAAGTCAACCAACTATGAAAATTTATATAAAGTTCAGCAAACTAAGAAAGTAGGGGCAAAAACATTTGAGAGCATGACTAATCCTATAGTAGCAAAGGTTGGCTCAAACATACCAAACATATTGTAACTCGTATGAGATTTACAATTGACCAAAAATTGAGATATACTACTTCTCTACTGAAGAAGAACGCCTGGAATTGGTGGGAGTTAGTTCCTAACAGTCAGAATGATCCTCCAACATTGACCTTGAATGAGTTTCTGAAGAAGTTTGCTGACAAGTACACTCCTTCGTAGTATCAGACGAAAAAAGAAGATAGAGTTTTTGAGGTGAAACAGAAAGAGATAATAATTACAGAGTACAAGGCAGAGTCACTAGATTATCTAGATATGCTTCAGAGCATGTGGATACTGATCAAAAGAGAAGAGACAGATTTGGGAGGGGATTGAGATATAATATTCGAACTAGAATTGGGATGAAACCTCCTACTTATGAAAGTTTGCCTGAGACTGCTATTAGGGTAGAGGAGTTGGCAAAGGAGGGAATAAAAGTGAGGGCGAACGATATAATTTTTGGGTAGCTCTAGTTCATCTAGACGATGAAAAAAGACAGATTCTAGACCATCTCGTAGCACAGGCAGGAGTGGTAGTAGATTGTGCAGCGGATGAGTAGGAGGTGGGAGGAGTTATTCCACCTGGCCTCATATTTCTTAGGGACATGATATAGGTTCATATACCAGCAGAGATGCTAAACTTTATTACACTTATCGTCAGCCGAGGTGTTTCAGCAGAGACTGTCAAAAGAGAAGAGATTTTCAGGGACGAGGTATGTTCAGGCAGAGTAGCATTGGTGACATTAAGACTACTGCTTCTACGAGAGGTAGTAATGGTAGATAAGCTATGCAGTCAGGGGCAGCATCAAATGCCCAAGTTTTTGCTATGACCAAAGACGAGGCAGCAGAGATTCTTGATGTTTTCATTAGTATTATTTCCATTTTTACGTATGATACTTTAATACTGATTGATCTAGGTTCCATTCGTTCATTTGTCAGTGAGACACTGGTACAGCAGATAAGAGGTAGTATAGAGTGTCTGGGATATACAGTCTTTGTTGCTAAGCCAGCAGAAGGTACAATATTGTTGCGGCATATAGGAACTACGAGCTGAAAATTGGTGAGTGGACATATTTGGCCGATTTAATAGTTTTGAGGATGGCAGACTTTAGGATTATCTTAGGGATGAATTGGCTATCAAGAAATAGAGTTGTGGTTTATTGTTATGCAAAAGAGGCATGGGTCGAGGTTGATGGTAAAAGAAAAGTGTTGTTAATTGGCAAGAAGGAAGTGATACCTTCGTGTTTGATTTTAGCAGTTGCTACTGCTAAATTATTGAGAGAGGGTTGTTAAGCTTACTTAGCTTATGTAATTGCTTCGAATAAACTGAAGATAGAGGTAAAATATGTGAAGATCGTACAGGAGTATCATGTGGTATTTCCTGAGGAGTTATCAGGATTACCACCCCAGCAAGAGGCTCATTTTAGGATAGAGACTTTACCAGGAGAACCTCTAATATTAATTGCACTGTATTGTATGACAGCTATAAAGCTATAGGAGCTGAAAAGAAAGATAGTAAAACTGTTAGAAAAAGGTTTTATACAACTTAGCGTATCATCTTGGGGCGCACTGGTGTTATTTGTACAGAAGAAAGATGGTATTATGCGATTGTGGGTCAACCATCGTTAGCTAAATAAGGAGATAATGAAGAATAAATATCCATGGCCACAGATAGATGACTTAATTGATCAGCTTTGAGAAGCGACTGTATTTTCTAAGATAGACTTGAGATTTGGTTATTAGCATTTGAGAGCGGAGGAGAGTTTGATAGCAAAGATGGCATTTAATACTCAATATGGGCACTTTGAGTTTACAGTTATGCCATTCATGTTATTTAACGCGTCAATAGTATTTATGACTTTGATGATTAAGGTTTTTCAACCATACTTGGATAAGTTCATAGTTGTGCTCACTGATGACGTTCTTGTCTATTGTAGAAACAGTGTAGAGCAAGAGAAACATCTTAGAATTGTCCTAGAATTACTTAAAGCGAAAGAGTTGTATGCTAAGATCAGTAAATGTGAGTTTTGGATGACAGAGGTTTTCTTTCTATGACTTGTGATTTCAGCAAAGGGAGTGAAACCAGATCCCAGCAAGATGAAAGCCATTTAGAAGTGGAAAGCTCTTAAAAATGTGTCTGACGTACAGAGTTTCTTAAGTCTCGTGGGTTATTATTGAAGATTTATCGAGGATTTCTTGAGAATAGCTAGACCTATGACATCTTTGTTGAGGAAGAATGCTCCATTCATTCAAAATGATAAGTCTCATGAGGGTTTTTAGGAGTTGAAGAAAAGATTAGTTGAAGCTCCAATACTTATCTTACCTAGTTAGGGAGGTGGATTTGTGGTTTACACAGATGCGTTTGGAGTTGGGTTAGGTGGAGTATTGATGCAGCATCGCATATTTATTACCTATACTTTACGACAGTTGAGACCGCATAAAGCTAACTATCGTACTCATGATTTGGACTTAGCTCCGAGCATTCAAGTTATCAAGGTTTGGCAACATTACTTGTATGGTTAGACATTTCAGATCTTTACTGATCATAAGAGTCTCAAGTACGTTGTGGCCCAGCAAGAGCTAAACCTGAGAGCCTTTAATTGTTCATGTTGCTTTGTGCTTTTGAACTTGAAACTATATGAAAGGCATGAATTTAAATGGATGGCTATTGCTTATGTTGTTCATATGAGCTATGTGCTAAATGATGTAATTAAGAGCTTCCTTTGATGTTCATAAATGATGTGTGCTTATGAACTTGGAAAGAGTTATGAAAATATGAGATTAATTTTACGAATGCATATGAAACATTCATGTGTTACAAAGCATTGTGTAACACGAGCTATGTGTCATTCAGACGTGTTGTGTTCTATTCTTAGGAGATGTGTGCGGCTATTAGGAGCTATGTGCTCATTTTATAAGCTTTGTGCTATCCTTTTGCTGTGTGCGAATGACTATTCCTTTATTGTGAGCTAAAGAGGATTTTAAAGAAAAATCAATTCGTAATGTTTGCAATTGCATTTTCATTCCAAAAATGTATTTCATATGTGTATAATACCATGGAATGAATTTTTAAATGCTAAGTTGATTATGTTTTATGGGTCTTAATACTATGTGAATGATTTGTTTTATGGCTTGGCATGTTATGCAATAATATATACTATGTGATATGGCTCGACTTCATATGTTATTGTGGTTAATTTGAGATTCTGATATGTGGAAGGAGTATGGTTGTTAATATTATAGAAATGGTATAAGCAATACCTAGGAAAAGTAATAACTGTAAATAAATACTTCTATGTGTTGATTGTCTCAAAAAACAGAACTTGAATGTACATTTCTGAGAGTCAGCACAACCCCGTGCTGACAAACACGCCCTCGTGCTTCACGATAATTTTAGCACCACAAACCATGCCCGAGGAATTCAGGAAAACAGTATAAGCATGACCTCGTGCTTGAGGCAACACGACCCGTGCTCCCTGGGAAAAATTATGAATAGCATTTAAACTGAGATTTAAATGCAGTCCTGTGTAGAAATTAATAGGAATGATTATCTTATGGCATAAAGTACTTAAATCGTAATAAATACCGATTACTTATGCATTAACTAATTTGGTAAGTGTATGAAAAGAACTTAATGAGTATGAAAACACTCACCTTAGTGTGAATTGTTTGTGGTTTTGTGTAGATAGTAGGTAGCTACTATTGGACAGAGATTTGTGATGATTAGAGCTTAGAGCAATACTACTCACCTTAGTGTGAATTATTGTACATTTGTACGTAATTTGTTTTCAAAACTTCACCACAGCTTCTCTGTTTGTATTTATTTTGAGAAAAGAATGGGGCCGAGTTTTAGAAAATTGTATGTACCATATTTTACCTCTCTTCATATTGATTTGATTATTATATTATTTCTTTAAGGTGTATAAATTATTTGGAATAAATGGTTTTAAAAATGGGGTTCATATCTTATGTCAACTCTATCATGTATTTATGCCACATGAATGATTATCAACAATGTACATGCTGAATCATGCCATTTTACAAGCCATCGTCTATCATATTCAAAACACATAATGCACTCAATTACCAATGCATTCGTATACTAACAATTATTCATAAAATTGCACCCATCTCATGTATTCAAGATCAATTATCACCAAATATACATATTAACACATTGACATGCATCTCAACATCATATTTCAATCCAATTCAATAAACTCACTAACATCACACAAAATAATTCTTTCATCCAAGCATTTACACACTCATGCTAAAACCATAGAATGCATTCTTTTTATGTAGTCCAAATCAATCATTAAAAATTATATATATTAAAAAGTTCTACACATCTCTTAAGCATCATCAATCAATATCTTTCAACCGAACTCAAACACATATTATAACTGTGAAGCTCATTTTCAAATTCCTTTTTAACCTAATAAACAATAATCTTTTCATAATAATAATAAATCAGAAGAAAATAAGAGGAGAGAGAAAAGATAAAAGATATATACAGGCTATATTATAAAATCCTAGCCCAATCTGTTACATTTTAAAAACATAATACCAGATAAAACAACATAAGTTCGAAAAACATTTCAAAATAAAAGTTGCGTGTATATACAGAAATGTACAAAAAATGTACAAACAAAATCTCAAAAATGTCAACTCGAGCTCGACCTCTGACGTAAGGTCGGAAAACACCGATCAGCTCTATGGTCCAGTAACAACA
>CANYCX010043462.1:0-11119 GCA_948193385.1 Breynia disticha f. nivosa
ATGTTTATGACATTCATTCTGCACACAACAAAGCACATAGCATAGCACACAGCAGAGTACACAGCACAGTGGATAGCTCAGCACAATCTCAGCTCACACAGAGCAAATCAAACAATACCATTTCCATTAGTATAACACGAAAGCAAACAAGTCAATCAAATATTAACATTTAACCAACCAGATTCATTATCATATCATTAATCCATTCCATCATTTCAGTCTGATTCGTCTTATTCTAACAATCTCAATAATTCATTATAGGCCATCTATCATTACTTTGCCTAATTAACATAATTCCAAATCAATTACGAATCAGTATAGTAAGCGTACGAACACTTACCTCAAAATCAAGCAAAATAAGAACCTACACCGGCTCAAAAATTTCTCAACAACGTAAAGATCCCCCTGTACGTAAGGAATTATATACACTACATTAATCATTCATTCATACATTAAATTCCAAGTAAAGAATCATCAAAGCCTCACTTGTAATTCTTAAATCTACCTTATGTCAACTTTCTCTATTAACCTTCTTACATAACCAACACTTCTTATAATAACTTTCACCTTTAAATCCATTCACCAAGAATTATTCAACTCAATAACATCTAACCACAATATTTTCCAGCAACAATTCAGTTCAATACATAAAAATTTAACAAGAATTCCAATTCAGCATCAACCATTTGTAAACCTTAACTAACCACTAAGTTTTTCCTCTTGCCATCAACCTTTCTTCCTTCAAAACTATCCTAACACTTCCCTCATATGTAAGCCATCAATCTCAGTTCATATTCATCATTTCCAACAGGCAAAACCTCAATTAAATTCCATACAAATCTGTAAATACAAAATTATCAACCTTAAATAAACCTTTATCCTACTTACCTTCAACTTAGGATGAGATTTTGCAAGAAATAAGAACTAAATCACTTCCTCTGATCAAATCTCCATTTTTTCAGTCTCCCCTGCTCCTATTTTGCTCTGAGAAGAAAGTTAGGCATAAGGTAAGTTTCTCCCGTTCTCGATGTTTCGTAACTTATATTTTTTTCAACATAACCAGGATCCACGCGTGGTGGAATGTGAACTACGCGTGGTCATGTCGACTACGCGTACTTCCCAATTTCAGCATTTCTCCGATTTTCTTCGTATATTTCGTGTCAACCTTATATCGACCTTTGATCAACCTTTATATATTGATGTTTAAACACTTAGTTATCATAATTTACAACTAAATTACACTTAAATGGTGGACAACCAATATTTCTAGAAGATGTCCTTTATGCTCTAGGAATTCGTAGGAATTTGATATTTGTTTCATGATTAGTATTTACATTGGTGGTGTATAATTGAAAAATGGTTTTATTGTATTGCACTCCGAAAAAAACGAATTTAGCGACCAAACTTTTGGTCGCTAAACAACACATTTTGGTCGTTAAATGAATTTAGCGATCAAATTTACCGTCCAAAAATTGGTTGCCAAAAACGTCATCGCTGAATTCATTTACGTGGACACAATGCAATTCAGCCTCCACGTGGACGCAAAATTACTTTTTTAATTTTTGAAAATTTTCTTTTTATAATTTGTTTATTTATATTTATTTTAATTTAGAATTATTTTTCAATTTAAAATGAAATATCAAATTACTATTTGAAATGAAAAATTGAAAAATATTATAAAAAAATGGAGCGATAAAATGAAATATATATATATATATATAATCAAAAATATAGTATAACATTCCTACATAAATAAAAAAACATAAAGTGATTTATCTAAGAAATGGGCGGAGGTTGTGGTGGAGGTGGTTGAGGGGTAGTCGTCGGCGCGTAGTTAGATGCGGGAGCTCGGCTGGAGAAAAATAGCTGAATCTGGCGCTCCATCTCTGCCAACCGCTCCTCCAGTGTGTCGACCCGAGTTTGCAGATGCTGGTTATTACGAGTAAGCTCCGCAGAACGAGTGGCGTCTCGGCAATGATTTGCAATCCTGTCGGCGTAAAAATCTCCAGCAGCTGTGCAGACGCCGAAAACTGACCCACCAAGGCCGACACCGACTACGGCATAAAGGTAGGCATCACACTGCTCCTGGTAGTTGGAGCTGCCCTCTGATGACGAATGCTAGCTCAGCTTGGACTGGACGCATGACTGATTCAACAAATTAATTAAAGTTACAAATAAAAAATCTAAAGCGAATGCAAAATTGAAAAAAGAATGTGAAATATAACTTACATGAACCTTCACTGACCTCTCGTCAACGAACCTGATTGGATCCCCGGGGCGTGTGTGCGTTCACACAAAACGCCGTAGGGATAAACTGGTCTTCCCAACTGAGCCTTTTGAAAGTATATCAATTAAAAAAATTGTTATGCATAATATAATAATTAATTTGAATTAATTAAAACCAGTAAACTAGATCAAAAATGCAAAGTTACATTTACGAACCAGTCTCCGGCAATGCTCTGCATGTGTAATCGACCCCCAGCGTGCAAGGACGACCCCGACTAAGCCACCATCTATAAGTCTCAAGTAGGCGAATCGATCCAAGCAGGTTGTCTCTTTGATGTCCTTAATCTTTGAATCATGTCGTCGTATCTACGGGCAGCCTGCTTTTCCCACTTCTTCTTGACTTGAGCCTCTGTCAAGCCTAAGGTCTCGGGGTCCCAATAAAAATTGCGCTACAATTTTAATTAATTTATTAAATAAAAAAAATTAAACTTAATAATTTTATACTTAAAATTAATTTTAATATTTTACCTTCCAAGCTTCAAACCAGCGTTGTTTACTTTCAGCGCTAGCCTCTTTAAATGTCAATGTTGCTGGATCGGGGGAAGACGTGACGATCCGTGTGGAGTAGAGGCTGATCTAGGTGTTGGGAACCAATCTACAGTAGTTTTAATAATTATTTAAAACAAATTAATTCATAATAGTGAAACTTTTCTAAAATATAAAATAATATTGAATTATTTACTTGTCATTCGGACGGTGAATCAACTGAAAGATGGCATCTGGATCAAAACCTCACGATTGCAAAGGTCGATGTGCAGGACGACCAGTGGAAGTAGATGCCTCGTGGCCATATCGTGTAGGTGGAGGGCACGGCTAGGCAGTAGGAGGGCACGACTGGGCGGTAGGAGGAAGAGTAGTGGTGTTTGCAAATCCAAAATTTGCAACGGTGATGTCGATGTCGAAATCATCATCCGTAAAATCAAAGTCTGAATCTACGGATGCCGCCATCGCTGGCACGAAAGAGGAAGGAGGTGTAAAATGTGTCGAGCCAGGAGAAGTGTGAGGAAATGTCGTCTGAGGCACGACAAATGGAGTGGGTAAAAAGTGGGAAGGACTGTGAGAAGTGTGAGGAGACACCATCTGAGGCACGATAGACGGGGCAAGATAAAAGTGGGACGCGAGGGGAGAAGTGTAAGGGACAGGCGTATGCGCCAAAGAAGACTGTGTGGGGCGAGAAGGGGTACGATCAAACGGCGACCCCTGCGTAGGTGTAGGGGGAGCCAAGCCTCGTGAGGGATGTGCACCCCGCCTACCCTGTGATATTTTGATCTTTGATGGAAGCGATTTTTTATTAATCCTTGGTAAAAGTGGACTTTGGTGTTGCTTGTCTTCTCAATATTTGACCCAGCTTCTTGTTAATCAAACTATTTTTACAAGCTTTCTCACATCATTGACATTTTTAGCATTTAACAATGAATGTTCTTCTGGCTCTATTGCCTTTACTCCCATTATAGAGGTCTCTATCACTTCTTGGGAAAGTTTTTTTCATTCCTTCTTATTGTTTTGTATGTACCACCGTGAAGGTGTGTGTGACGCCCAAAATTTAATTTTTATTTATTTATAAAGAGTAAAAATTATGGATTTTTTGTTTGCTTGGAAACCATGCATGTATATTTTCAAAACATTAATATAATGTTCATCAAAGACTCTTGAAAACAATTTAAATTTTAAGTCAAAATAAAAAGACATTATTATTTTATATAAAACAACTTATACAAAATCATTCACAAATCAAATCCATTTTTTCCCAAATATGCTCCTCCGACCTTGCTCGTGAAAATCCTCTTAAACCTGCGCACATTTAACAACAAAATAAAGGTGAGTATTAAGAATACTCAGCAAGCGATCCTTATAGTTATTGTGTTGCATGCGCAGGGAAAACATCAGCATCTACGGCCTAGCCTCCTCCGATTTCACTATAGATTAGGCGCATTAATTAAAAACACATAGCAACAACTCAATACATCTTCTTTATGTAATTCCTTTTTAGTGTTTGTTTACTAATGAAACAAAACTAAGTCTTCAATGTATTTTAAATAGGCTTAAGTATTTTATCTGGTTCAAATTTGAATTTAAGCCCAACTGCATATAATTCAACTTAAAACATACCAACCAATCCATAAGACAACCATATACACTCAACCTACATCTAATTCATCACAATTTATCAAATAAAACATGTTTACACAGATTACAACATGAATTAATCAACATCTTATACATCCATTTAACCATTTCATCAAAACATCCACAACTATTAACATTCATATCATTCATACAAGCCTTATCGAAATACATCATAAATACCTTAACATAACCATTTCCTCACATGCATTATATCAATATGCCAATCCAAGAATGTATCATGAGTGCATATGTATGTTAATGCCTCAATGCAACATACAATGTTATGCTCCACAGTCTTCACATTTCAAGAGAAAGTCCATTCTCTTTTGCGCATATTGGCCACTAGGCCCCTGTTTTATTGCGCTTTGACCACAATGTCTCATATCTTTTTAAGAGAGAGTCCACTCTCTTTGCGCGTATTTGGCCACAAGGCCCCTGTTTTCATTTAAGGAGAGTCTACTCCATTCGCGCACAATTGGCCACAAGGCTCCAACATGAACATACATACAATGCTCATGCATATGTCTCAAATGCGATGCCATTTCCACAATTCACAAATGCAAGATCCAACATAACAAGTTTCATTTATCATTATAGCATAACATTCCCAACAACATGTTCCTCAACAAAATAAGCATCAACATTTGCATTGATCTTTCCTCAAAACAATCATAAACTTACCGCAAACATTTTTCAATCCACAACCGATCACATACGCAAAATCAAGTCACATTAGTAAGCATTTCCATTTATAACATACACTTTTAAAATTATCATATCCAATTCATTTCTATTCTCACATCACAAACAATCATACGAACAACCAATCACAACCATAACATTTACCTAAGTGACAAACAAGCACTTACCATCACCAATTCCATCCAATACATAAACAAAACACAAACTCACGTCAATTTTATTAACTTTCCATAATTTCTCATCACATGTTTATAATCAATTCACAATTTATCTCATAATTCACAAGTATATAATCACGTAAAACATTCTGATCATCACTACACCTTCCCATATCATATAAACAATTAACACATTTAATTCATAGATTTAATCAAATAACACTAACATTTCATTAGTAAGTGTCAAAATGCAGTTACCTCGAAATTCCAGTTAAACTCGCCTTCCTAGCAACATTCAAATTTTGTTTCCAATTTCGATCCGTATAATATTCACACGTACAAGATTTCTCATCAATTACAACATATATAGTTACTCTCTTTTATCTTAATACTTCTTATTTCATTTATTTTTGTTTAATTATTTTATATATATATACATCATAAATCTTATCCATTCTTCAAATTCTTATAAACTACATTCATAAGATTTAATTAAATAAAATCACAATTAAAATTATATCGTAATTAAAATTTCACCACAATTAAATTTTCATTAATCTAAAATTATATCCATTTTATTTTTAATTAACTCTTTAAGCAAAATTTCTATTTTAATCATATACCCACCTAAATATAAAAATTTCAGCACCTATTCTATTCTGGTTCCCTTAACTCCACGCAAGCCTGTCAACAAAACACAACCAATCCATTCGTATTAATTCCTCCATTTTCATATAAATCTGATTTAATTATACCGATCTTTAAAATAACGATTTTCCCCACCGTTTTAATTAATTAATTCTGTTATATATATATATTTTTAAAACAGAAAAAGGGATCGCCCGATCGATCTTGGCCTGCAGTGGCCGACGGGACGGCCAGATCTAGAGCGAGCGACGGTGGGTGGAGGCGCGGCTGTCGCGCACACAGTGGAGGAAGAGAGGACGCGGCGGAGACGCGTCGAAGGGAGGACGAAAAGTGACTTCCGGGTGGTGGCTGGACGTGGAGGAAGACGTAGGAGAGGCGAGAGAGAGGAGGAGTCGCGGCGGTGGGGAGAAGAGAGAGATGCGGCCGGCGAGGGAGAGAGATCCGGCGGTGGTTTGGCCGGAGAGGAAGCCGGAAAGATCGAGAAAGAGGGAGAGAGACCGGAGCGAGGCACTGGAGGAGGGAAAGATGATGGATGTGGCCGGCGAGGAGATGGCCGGAAAGTGGTCGAGAGAGAGGGATTCACGCGGTGGAGGGCTGGCCCGCAGGAGAGAGAGACCGGCAGTGACGGGGAGTGAGAGGGAAACTGAGGAAGAAGGGAGGAGGAAATGATGGTGGTGCGTGGTGGCCGGAAAACGACAAGGGAGAGAGTGAGAGTGAAGCCGAGGGAGAAAGAAGAAGGGGGGGGTTGGCTGTGTTGTTTGTTTAATTTTGAGAAAAAGAAGAATAGTTTAGGGTATAGGTATAGGATTAATTCGAATAATTATTTTTCCTTTCAATTGGCAGACAAAATCATTAAAGGTAGAGGAATATACTGATACCACCATTTTTTTTTCTTTTTCCCTATCATCTTATTTTAATACATATAGAATAACTACTTATAAGAATACGAAAATAATTTGAAAAGAAAAACAGTATCTAATTTAATTTAATTAAATTGTGTCTCTTTTCAAATAAAATGAATTTATTACGCTAAAATTTTATTTCTCGTAATACAATCTTCTTTTAATTAATTTAAATTAATTTTTTTTAATAATCTATATACGACAATATTTATTAAATTAAATTATCTTTTCATAATTTAAACAAATCCCTCACTCCAAAATTATCTCACCTTCAGTAGTTACGTGATCATTTATGAGTTTGACTTTCCATGTGTGTTCATTACCATTCAATAGCTTCAATTTGCATCAGCTTGCAACATATTCATCTAAGGAGTTGATGCCCTCATCTCAAGTTCCCTAAATAGTCTTTAGGTCTTCATTAGTTTGCGCCTCAACATTAGCAGCTAGAGCAATAAGTGCTCTAGAGGTTCTTGGTTCAGGAAGGTTTAAATGTCAATCTTCCTCTTGGGCTTCTTCTTGGTAACTTCCTTTCTGAGATCTTATCTTAATCATCTTTTAGTTGTAGAAAATTACTTTTGTTTGAAGACTTATATATGTCTTACCACAAATGATGTCAATTGTTTTTCCCTCATAATAACAATAAAAATTAATTGTCTCTTTTTGAACATGATATGCAAAAAGATCAAAAGTTAGAGAGTTGAAGATTGGATCCCCTAATTATACTTCGATGGTTAAGTCAATAATAAGAAGGATGAGTGATCAATTTGAAAAAGTAACAATATGCTCTTCTTTATTCACGTACCTTGAATGCAGAGGGAAAAACTATATACGATTTATGATGAGTTGTTATGTGATATTAATTTTAATATCTAATTTTCTTCTTAATGAGTTGATCTTGATTGACCATTTTATTTGTTTCATTTAACATATGATATTGTTGTATCATGTTGGGTGTGCATGTAATTAGAAATTATATGCAAGGGGAAAATATACTTTTTGCTAAATCTATTATATAAAGGTCATTAACCAGAAGTTAATACCCTAATGCCTATTACCCATCAGTTAAACAAAAAAAGGTTTGTTGGTAGAGTGCTGCCGTGAGAGAAACAAAACAAAGAAGAATTGAGAATTCTGCTGTCCAATACACTAAACAACGATCAGAAGAGAATGCGGGTTCACTCCGACTAGATATATATCTGTATATCCGTGGAAGGAGCATTCAGAACGTGATTGGAGAATTTTTGCGTGGTTGATTCATTCTGCTGCGTCGCGAAACAGGTCAGTTTAAGTTTCCAATTATACTGCGTATTAATTCAATGTTTACTGCTTTCATATCATAATGAGCAAAAAGAATCAAACTAAACATAAGTATTTGGTGAATAGATATACTAAGTACAAATTGATTTCAGATTGCAACTTATTGAGCAAAACAATTTTAGTTATTAACTTATGTTCAAAAGATTAATTTCTTCTCGAATGATTCTTCTCTAAAGTATTCTTCAAATCACGGGCCTTTTCTTCCACTTGATTTTAGAAACAATCGAAGATCCGGCTCTACACAATTATTAATCTAACTCTTGTCTTTTTCTTATTTTTATGAATAGCAGTTGATTATTGAAGGATTTTTATGCAAAATCTAATTAATCAAAGTAAAATATAAAACGATGTGCTTCAACTCTTGCCCCTTTGAACTAATAAATTTTATCAATGTAATATATATACTACCACATTCAACTAAAAAAGGATATACGTTACCCTTTTTAATGTGTAAATAAGATATATACAAGTACGTTTTTCTAATATTATTCCAATTCTAACAAATATTTAATCATGGAGACTATGTTAATTATTGAAAATTTCAAATTTAAATATGACTTTATAATACAAAAACCTTAATTTTTAGTGTTACAAAATCGTTGAGAGCGCTAAATAAAATATGGCTGAATTTATAGTACTAATATAAATTAAACATAGTACTAAAATTTTAATGATATAAAATGATGGTAATTTAGGATTATACAATAGTCGAGAGTACTAAATGATTTCGTGTTATTAAATATTAAATATTATATTTATTTTTTTAGTTGATGCAATATATTTAAATTTAATAAAAAGTTAAAAAAGTAATCTGGTACAATAAATTCAAATATAATAAAAATTAAAAAATAATCTAAATCAAACCACTTAACTCCAGTCTGATTTTAACAATGAAATTATGCATTTTAACTACCTATCGGCACAATATGAAGTTTATAGTAGTGTTATTAGAACCGGACCGGTAATCGAATCTGAAAAGAGACTAGGTGGTTGGTTCACTGGTCAAACCGGTGGTTTAGTGGTTGAACCAATAATTTAAAAATAATGTAAATAAATAAATAAGCATATATAAATATAAAAAATTATTTAAGTTTTAAATTATGTAATTTTTTCAATATTTGAAACTGGTATGGTTCGCCGATTTTCACCAGTTTAATAGCGGTTCACTTGCAGATCAGTTTGAATGGTGAACCGAGGCTGGACCCGTGACCGGTTCATCAGTTCACCGGTCCAACCGGACGGTTCGGTCCTGTAATGCCCAAAAAATGTAACTAAAATATACGAAAAAATGTTGTCCAGGCAGTGGAAAACGTCCTTGGGAATGACCTGCCTAAACCGTTTTCCAAACCGTTTTGAAAGCGAACAAGAAAATAATGTCGCGCAGGAAGTGGTGCAAAAACAGATAACCAAACGGGTCTGAGCAAACCGTTTGGCAAACCATTCGACTTATTGGGTTTTAAAAACGGGAACGCATGAAGCATTTGAGAGAAATAACCAAAAACCCTTTTAGAGCCTTTTCGACTTATCCATCTCCCTACCCTAAAACCCTTTGTTTCTAAAGCTTAAATCACCAAAATCTAACCCTATAAACCAAGATGGAGTGACTCTTGGTCTAAGAAATAGAGTAGTGAATTATCTTGACAAGGAAGAAAGGTAACTTCTAACTCTATACTTGTTGTATTTAGGGTTTTGAACCTAGGGTTGGAAAGATGGGTATTCTTGTTTAAGATATTGTAAATGGGGGTAGGAATACCTAATGATGAGTGAGAAACCATATTTAGGAAGAGATTGAGATTTTAGGGTTTTGGGGGAAATTGGGGGGTTTTACTAATTATAAGTGGGATTGTGAAATTGAAAATGAAATTGTGTTTAATAAGAAAAATGTGGTAAAAATCACGTAGGAAACGTTGTTCGAGATTCGGATTGGAGTTGAGCCGTGCGATGACTTCACGGGATTTGAGGTAAGTGCATTGAAACACCCTTACCTTTGTATGTCTTGCATCTATATGGTTAAGTATGGTTGACTAAATGTTCATTGTTGTGAATGCTAGGAGTGTGTTAAATAGATTTATGTGCAAAGTGTGAAAATGTTTGATATGTTTTGAAATGGTGTTGAAATTGGTTGTTAGCTCATGAATTAAGCTTAACAGATGATGTGTATATTGAGGTTGTACTTGTATTAGT
Organism: Breynia disticha f. nivosa; assembly: GCA_948193385.1. NCBI lineage: Eukaryota > Viridiplantae > Streptophyta > Magnoliopsida > Malpighiales > Phyllanthaceae > Breynia > Breynia disticha. The sequence continues at coordinate 10,325 of CANYCX010043462.1, forward strand.
GTGTGTTATTGGTTTTTGTGTGATTATGGAAAATGAGTTTGATGTTAATGGATCATGTTGAATGTTCATGAGATTTATCGAATTTTGCCTTAAGTCGATTTCATGTAATATTTTAGCATTGCATGAGCATGTTTGTATGTTAATGGTGAGAGTTAAAACAAAGAGATGGTGCTCAAAAGTGAAATCGACGAAAATAAAGAGTATGTGCTCAATGTCGATAATAAAGTAAGGAGCGGGTGCTCATGGGGAGAGATTCCCTGAAAGAAAATAAAAGGAGTGGGTGCTCACGAGAGAGAGATCTCTCAATAAGAAAATAAGGAGTTGGTGCTTAAGAGAGGGAGACCACTCAAAAGAAACTAGTGCGAGAGCTCTCTAAGGAAATTGAGGAGAGACCCGAACATATCTTGTAACATCCTCGTCTTAAAATCTTATGATTAATAAGATAATTAAAATGATTAATGAAAGTAATAAATTATTGATTAAATTAAAAGAAGGAGAGATTAATTGAGGATTGACAGTAGGTTGATATAAAGTATTTATAAAGGAGAAAAACAAAAGAATTTAAAAAAGAAGTCAAAAGTCAAAAAAATAATAAAATAATCAAAAGTTATTATATAAATAGTGGAAGCTCCCAGAAACTTTCCAAATAAGGATAAGAAAGAGAGAGGCGTGACGAAGAAGAACAGGAGAGAGACAAGAGAGAAATTAGAGAGAGAAAGAGTAAAATCGAGCTAGGAAATGAGTTCAAGTTATAGAATCAATCATAATCTCGAGCCGGGAATCCATTGGTGTAGT
>CANYCX010043478.1:0-11175 GCA_948193385.1 Breynia disticha f. nivosa
TATTTTATCTCTTGTAATATATTTAAAACTTTATTATTCTAAAAATAAAAATGATGTTCAAGTTTGAATGCTATTTCTTGAAAAACAAGTAATTAAAATATGAAATAGTATTTAAATTTGGGCGTCACAAAGACCCACCAATTTTGCGATCCATATTATGCTCATGTAAATAAGCATCCACTAATATGTCATCCGTTATGGGAGTCCATATCAATATTCCATCATCCGCCTTTCTTTTTCTCAGTTTTAACCTGCAATATAATTTCAATTTGAAGAAACAAAATATTACACAAGTTCAACACACATTACACAAGTTCAACAAACATTGCACAACATAACATTCATTTAATACACGTCACATACACAACATTGTAAAGAAAATATAAGATTCGTTCAAATCTATAGACATAAATCACTGATTATAATTTTTCCACATAGCTAATGCAATAGTATCTCTGATATATTCTCCAATTGTTGTGTCATGATCATTATCATCTACAACTACTCCATTTTGAGTATCGCTTTATTAACTTCATTAATAATGTCCTAATTAGGATCTACTCCTATCAAAAAAATATGTATGATGCAACAAGCAACAATAATTTTTTTCAAAGTTCTAATTTTAAAATGAGGCTCATTCCCACTAGCAATTATTGGAAATCTCTTCTTGATAATGCCAAATGTATGCTCAATAGTATTTCTCAACGAAGAATGGAAGAGATTGAATAATTCTTGAGAAGTTAGAGGTAGGTTTGATCTTGAAAATTCTTTCAAATGGTACCACACTCCTCTATAAGGAGTAATAAGGCTGCTCTTTCACATGAACCCCACATCAACTAAATAGTACTTTCTTGTAAAAATAATAAATGAATCAATTCTTAATTCAATAACAGACACTTTTGGTTTTGTTTATAATTTAGAAGATTAGTAAAAACTAGCATGATTCTTGTAGTCGAGAGATTCACATTATTACCTAATGGAATTTTAAGAGGATCGGTCTGAGTGAGGGCATTTTTTATAATTCTTGAATCTGAACCAGTTACTTCCCATCCAGTCAAAACATATGTGACTTTTAAATCAAAAGATGCGGCAACTAACCATTTTGAGTTGGAAATTGCTTTCTACCACGAAATCTAGGGGCATCTGCACCTGAAACTTTCACACGTATATGTGCATCGTCAATAGCTCCAACACAATCCTAACAATGTTTGCAAAAAATTTTATCATTATCATATAACAAAAAAATTAGTAATAAAAAACACAACTTAAAAAATTAATGTGTTACCTTAAAGTATGGATTGAACCTAGTATTGTTTAAGATTTCATCCTGTATCTCCATTCCATTTGGTTGGATGATAAAGAAATCAACTAACTGTATAACTGCTCGTAACACATAGTGGAAATGTCGACTAAATGTTTCTCCAAATCGTCGAAAGAAGAAGGCAAGCTCGCGATTGCTAATATTATATGCCCTATAAGCCATAAAAACTTTGCAACTTGCTCTTCAGCAGTTGCTCGTTGAGAATGTCTAAGACCACCATACTCAATCAATAACGAATACAACTCATGAAATGCTTGAGTACCCATTCTAATGATATGACAGACATTAGGATTATTTTCTATAAGTTTCATCAATGACATGCGAAACTTTTCATTCTCCAATTTTATATGCCGAGAAATCTGTTCTTTTCGAGCACGCTTACGTCTTAAATACCATTCAATAGCGAATGATGAGATTTTGACTGTTGCTACATGTTGTACATGTTGCAAATTTCCAACCACCTCTAATGGAATGAAATCTTGATAACTCAACTATATTAAATTCAAAAATCAAACATGTAAATAAAAGAGAAAAAATCACACAAAAAAATCTCTCAAATTCTTTTTTAAATTCTTGACAGAGGCACAAAAAATGTTCATATCAAGCTATTGTTCAACAATCAATAAAATTTTAGCAATCAAATGTAATAGATGAAATATTATTTAATTACATATAAGGATAGAATAAACAAATTATTAAATAAAAAATCAATGGCCACCATATTTCTATTGTTCTTACCTACTTTTGCTATTCACATTAGATTTGTTCAAGAAAAAAACCAACATAAATCATTTCCAATTTTCATCCTAAGAAAGTTATTTACAAAAAGAATATGATAATTAGTTTGAATATAATTTATAAAGTAAGTCAATGATATCATTGTCAAATTATAAAAGAATAAACTTGTTTATTACATGTAAATATGTTATTACAATATTGAACAAGTATCATAAAAAAAAAATTTACCATTCAATTTGTCTTGTTGGAAAGTTGAAGTTTGGAGCAAGTTTGGAGCTCAAAATTCTTTGATAACTAAAAATACCTTAAACAAGTGGAGAATAAAAATATAGCTTAACTACTAATATTAACAAAAAAAAATATTGAATTTACTTGGAGAGAAAAATAACCTGGAGAAAGGAAAAGAAAGAATAAGGAAAACCAAAAAGTTACATGAAGAGAAAAGGTAATATAATACTTTGGCTGGAATAATTGGTGTTGGAGGCAAAAAGAGAGGCAAAGAAAGTATGTGCAATTTGAATAATATAGTATTTTTCTTTTTTTATAATTTGTCTCTTCTAGTTTACATGCCAAATTGGAGGTAATAAAATAGAAGTTAGAGGAAGTTATTTTTTTTTCTTTTCACTTCCGTTCCCCTCTTAATAAAAACTATTAAACAGGCAAATTCTTTACCCATTTACAAATTTACCTCCCTTCCCCTCCTTTTATCAACTTCCAAACAATGCCTAAAGGTGTTTTTCTTTGTTCAAATCTCAGTTCCATTACAAAACCCACTCATGCTTCCAAAATTCATCCCCAAACTTCCCCAACTCTCTCTACTCCAAAATGTTTCCCACTTCATTGTTCAATCATCCAATAAACCCATCACCGTCGAAACCTTCGCCACAATCATCAACAACCACCCTTTCCCCCACCAACCTTTGCTCCCCATTCTTACCAATCTCCTCCCACCTCCACTCATCTCCCCACCCTTTGTAGACAATGTTCTTGGCCGTCTCTTCGCTTCCCATGTCAACGGCTTGAAAGCTCTCGAGTTCTTCAATTTTTGCCGAACTCACTCTCACTACATTCCCACTTCAACTGCATTTGAGAAGCTTCTGCACATTCTTGTTAGAATGCGGTATTTTGGAAAATGCTGGGATTTATTGGATGATGTTGCGAAATCGTATCCAGAGTTGATTACCCTCAAGGCAATGAGTATAATGTTGTCGAAGCTCGCCAAGTTTCAATCTTTCGAAGAAACCCTTTTGGGGTTTGAAAGATTTGAGACGATTTTAAGGGGAAGGACTTTCGATACAGACGAGTTCAATGTCCTTCTGCAAGCATTTTGCTCCCAGAGAGATATGAAAGAGGCTCGTGCGGTGTTTCATAAAATGTACTCTAGATTTAAGCCTAATTGCAAGACTATGAATATATTGCTGTTGGGTTTCAAGGAATCTGGTGATGTTCCTGCTTTGGAGTTGTTTTATCACGATATGGTTCTTCGTGGTTTTAAGCCCAATTGTGTTGCTTACAATATTCGAATTGATGCTTATTGTAAAAAGGGTCGTTTTGGCGATGCTTTGAGGGTGTTTGAGGAAATGGGTCTTGTTAATTTGTTGCCTTGTTTGGAGACTTTAACTACGTTGATTCATGGTGCTGGGATTGTGCGAGATGTAATTAAGGCTAGGCAGTTATTTGATGAAATTCCAAAGAGAAATTTGCGGTATGATGTTGGTGCTTATAATGCTTTAATTAGTTCACTTGTTAGGTGTAAAGAAGTCGATTCTGCAATTAGTTTGATGGATGAGATGGAAGCTAGGCGCATTGCACATGATAACATGACATATCATATGGTGTTTTTGGGTTTGATGCAGATGCGTGATTTTGAGGGCCTCTGTAAGCTTTATCAGAAGATGGTTCAAAGAAATTTTGTTCCTAAAGCACGAACTACTGTTATGTTGATGAAACAATTTTGTGTCAATAGACGTATTGATTTGGGTTTGAGTTTATGGAATTACTTGATCGAAAAAGGATGTTGCCCTCATGGACATGCATTGGACCTTTTGGTTACAGGGTTGTGCAGTAGGGGTGCTTTGAAAGAAGCTTTTGAGTGTTCTTACCAAATGTTGGACAGAGGAATGCAGATAAATGATGCAGTGTTTCAGATGCTGGAGAGATTCTCACTAGTAAACAACAGAAAAGAACAATTAACAGAGCTAAAGAGGAAGATAGAGAAATTAGTTTCTCTTTTGCCTCCATCAAGAAATCGAGCAACTGTTTATACTGATTCTGCCATAACAGAGTGATATGGTTAGTTGCATGCTGTCTTGGGACTGGAAAGTTGAAACATGTCATGTGTGGACAGCAATTCCATATGAGGAATATTTGGAAAATAGTATTTACCCATCTTATCCACATTAGTACTTTAATATGATGTTGGTTCTATCAAGAGAATTGAAATTCCTATTTCAGGAGTTGAGGATTAAATGGTTTGGCACTGTTGAAGGATAGGACTGCAGCCTGCACTGTTGGATCAGGATGTTTGGATTATCCATTTGCGTCATTCCTTTTTGGAAACTGAAATTGCATCAGAGACAGCGGAGTTTTTTTAGAGATGTTCAACTTATATGGTGTGAGGTGGTGTTAAATCAAAATTTCATGTTGGTGCCTTGGTGGTACAGAATAGATACTTAGGCAGAGGAACCTTGCTGGCCAAACATTTAAATTTTTGGTTTGCCCAGAGGGGTCAGAAAACCAAGTGTGGGGGTTCTATTTTGACAATCTAAAATCATGAGAAAATTTTCTTCTTTGGGCTGTATACCATCTGTGATGATTTTTGTGTAAAGCTAGACGATTAATGTGTTTTCAGCAGGCTTCTAGGAAACTGGACCATCAATAATTTCTTAGAAATTAAATTCAACGCATCTTTACTCAAACTCTTCAAAAGATTTATAATATGACACATCATTCCACTTTTTTTCTTAGGTATTAAACTCTTCATCCATACTTACAAACTTCTCATAAACTTTTATGGTGGGGTACATTTTTTATCTCATATACCTCTTATTAAACGGGATCCACTTTTTAGTGGATTTCACTTGCCACGAAGTGGTTTATATCCATAAATCATTTCACGGTGACAAACCTCTTTTTATGGATAAAAGTTTGTCACATAAGCATTGAATAGGTGATATAACTCACATTTTGGATACTCTTAGACTGAAACTCTCAAAGCTTATTTTAAGGTGGTGTCATCCTGAAGATCTACTATCAATGTCTGAAATTTCCAATCAACGATTCTTCCTCTTGCGCCTTTACATCATTGAAAGTAATTTTTTTGAAACCCGATCCAATCATTAATTCAGATTGACATTCGACTTCTTTGGTCATTTGACATAAAGTCTTATAACACATTCGAGTCATGTTTGCAAGGAAATATAATTAAAAGTCCATTCACCAACTCTAATGAAAAGGTAAGTGAATTATTAGGTCTTATACACTTAGATGTACGGGGCCATTAACTCACAAGCAAGAGGCAATTATATTTACTTTTGATGTTCATAGATGACTTCAGTAGATATGGCTATGTGTAACGAATGAAGAACAAATTTGAAATGTCTTAGAAATTCAAGGAATTTAAATATAAGTACAAAACTAATATGGAAGACTTTTTAAGCTATTAGATCTTACTAAAGTGGCAAATATAAGATCCATGATTTTAATTATCATCTTAAGGAATGTGAGATTGTCTTACAATTCACTCCTCTAGGAACACCTCAAGAATAGTGTGTCCTTTACCAAAACATACATGTTTTCTAATGCGTTTATTTTTTATGAAACACAATAGAACTAAAAAACAATTCAAAACTGACTTCACTGAAGAACATTATACATAGGATTAAGAATAAGATTAAAATATTAGTTGTATTAATTCCATCTTGTAGTGTGCTTTACCAAAATATGAAAGTAACTGCCAAGACTTGTCCTAGCTAGATTGTGCTATGATCGGATTTTACAAGCAAGCGCATTAGGCCGGTGTAATTTTAACTACAGAGATATGCCTTTTGAGATAGATCTTTCAAGAATGTGATTTGATGCTAAAATGTAAATAAAGAAAGCAATAATCATTAAAAATGATTTTTTTTGGTTTTTGGCTGAACAATAAATTTAAAAGCATACAAAGGTAAATAAGGACCCAACAATGAAATAAAGGTGTTGGGCTCTCCTAGAATTTGATAAGGAAGCTTGGTTACTTAATTGATTGAGGTAATGATGGTGTTCTTGCGCTAACATCAATTAGAGTCCCTTTCTAGATGCTTCTAATTATGTCCTTAAGACTAGCAAGTATTCTAATTTTTTGATAAAATAATCTAGAGAAGGCAATACTCTTTTAGACATTTCATTGAACACATTAAAGCCATTGGTATATTTGTATCCAAACAAGCCCTAACACTAATTGACTTAGCCCTCCTAATCCTCAACTTTCATAATTTTAGATTAGGAATACTAGAAAAATTACCAACAAATAATTGCAATCAATAATTCATAAAGTGCAAATGATTAATTAAAAGTAATGAATCACTGTAGAGATTTTTTCTGATATTTATTCAATTTAATGGTTTAGCCCTTTCTAGATCTAGGCTTTTGCAACTTCAACCTAAATTTGCTAATAATAATAAAAAGAAATCGCCCATTCAATTATCTATTCATTAAGATCAATCAATAAGATATTCATTCAATCATGAGATAAAGCATTAAAAACCCAAAACCCAAATATGTCCATATAAGTAAACCAAGAAATAACCTTTATCTACATCATGGATCACACAACATTAATTCTAGCCTAATACGACTAAATCAAATATAAAAAAAGATAAAAAGAAAATAAAGATAATCGAAAGAAGAACTCTTGTGTCTTGAAATAATTTTGTACACCAAGTGGTTAAGCTCTCCAAAATGACGTAAAACAAACCTTTTTTATGCTCCAGATGCCCCAATGAAGTATCTTAAATGCCCCTCACTTACCCACACAAATAAGGCTCAAATTGGAATTTTATGAGAGTAGCATTTGCCACATTCACGTCATAACTCATGACTCCAGCATGTCACATTCATGACATGCAATCTACCCCAAAAATCCTTCACAAAATGCAGTCACGCTTGCCCATTAACTTCTTTCAATTCGTGACTCAAAGAGTTACGTTCATGATCCCTCTTCTTGTTCCTTTTTCCTTCACAAACCATGAGTCACTTTTGCCAATTCGGAGCCTCCATTCGTGATCCATGAGTGTCACATTCATAACACTCATTTTGCTCCAATTTTGCTTTATTTTTTTGCTTGTCACATTTGCACCACTAAATGCACCAATTGAGGAGATGTCAACGGACTACCTCCCTCTATGTTCACACACACAAAAAATTGCCTAATGGTTGGGGTTAAATGCTAGCTTAATTGAGATCCTTTTAGTATTTTCTTTCTTATGGAATTGAAGAACACAGAAGAAGTCTTATTCTATATGGAAGGTCGTTAGCATACTGTCTTAAAGAAGGGAAAATTTTCTCTCTCACACACTCTTATAGATAACTAGGGTTTATATGGAGAGTTAGGGTTAAAATAAACTCTTATACCCTTATTTAATTTACAGATAATTTTGTGGAGTGTATCAAGACTTCAATTTTGAATCTTGATCACCCAAATATACGACATCCATTTCCTAAAATGGAGGTGATTTTATTTTGATTAACCATACCAAATTAGGTAGTTCAATCATATCTTAATTCTACCAATTTATTCATATAGTTTAAGAAATTATAATTCCATCATAATTACTACAATGTATAGGTCATTTTGTCCATGTGGAATGGGATTGGTCTATGTCCACTTATCCTTTTAAATAAAGCCTCACAAAATTTTCTTTTAAAAGACCAAATTTGTGACCCAAAAGAAATATAGAAAATATCTTTCTAGACAAATTTCTTTTGTGTAATTCTAAAAATTTTGAATGTTAAATGTGCATTCTAGGAAGTCATATTGATAATTCAAATCAAATGAAAATATGATGGGTATTTGGTGACCTAATGCAATCCTACATAGTCCTTTATCTTTAAAATGGACTGAATTATCCTTGTGTCTACTAATTTTTTTCTTGATATCCCACTAAAAATATTCTTTTAGATAGATAATGAAACTCATTATTTCATCTAAGTGTGGTCACACACTTCTAAGTTCATTAATCAAGAGGCCTAATGATATTCTCTCTCATAGGAGATGAGAAATTCCTTCACTTATGTCATGCTCTCTAACATGGACCATTGAATACCCAATTATACCCATACTTGTCACCCTTTCATGTGAGTGTTAGGTGTATGTAAAAATTATTAGTATAAGCCCTAAACCCAAGCATTGTCTATAAACTAGACTGTTCTATCTTTCTGTTATCTGTATGCATAAAATTAATGAAATTCCTTGTCAACCTTTTACAGCCACGTTAGGCGTATGTCAAAGTAAACTAAAAATCACAATAAGAGACATAGTGATTTACACTCTAAGGATAATATTTGACATTACAAATAGTGATCGCTCTCCAAATACAATACTCTACATTATACCATGAACTTTGCTAGATATCCCAAATATCTGTGACCTATAGAACCTGATCACCTACAAAGTACATACTAGACTTAATTCATTTCTATTCCCATAGAAATAAGTGACTAGGGATATTTAGAACATTAATCTTATAACTCCAGGTTCTACTATCTAGGTCCTCAACCTAGATACCTCAAGTGCTTAATTAATATTCTTGGATATTTTATCAAACATATACCACAGATCAATACATGATATGATAAAATAATGCCTCATAATTTTATTATTCAATAATAAAAGTTACAAATAATGTATTGGGCTAGGGCTTACACTAACAGGAGTCATAAGTAGTTATCATGTGCAAGTCTTACATCAGAGTTCTTAGACCAAAAATCTCTATGAAAGTTTAGATGAATTTTTGTATACTTTGACATATGTCTAACATGTATGTAAAAGGATGAAAAGTATGGGTATGATTGGGTATGCATTGGTTCATATTAGAGAACATGAAATAAGTGAAGGGATTACCCACTCTCTAGGAGAGAGAAAATGCCCCAACCATTTGATTGGTGAACTGTAAAGAGTATGGCCATAAATAGATGAAATAATGAGTAACATCATTTATCTAAAAGATTTAGAATGTCAAGAAAAGGAATTAACAAAATAAGGATGACTAGTTCATGCCTTGTCGAATTCCAACAATAAGGGCAAGACACTGTACAAGATTGTAAAAATGAAGACTAGGTTTAAAAGGGTCACAGATAAATTGTAAATTGCACACGAAGACTATGTTTAAAAAGGGTAAAATCGAGATTTCTATTTCGGACGTATATTTGTGTTGTTTTAAGGACAAGTATATGAGGCTTGAAAATATGTAAATTGGACACAATCTAGGCCCAATGAAAACATTGTACACGACCATTAATGAATAGTTCTAATTATGTACTAATTAGGAAACTAATCATGTAGATTTAACAATCTTAGTTGGATAAGGATTATAACACATTTGGACATGTTTTGTCCAAAAGCGTGTGCTTAATATGGGAGGATCAAAAGTCATAATTATGCATTGTAATTCTTCACTAAATCGTAATTAATTTAGGATCAAAATTTGAATTTAAATCAAAGTGGGATTTAAGGCTAAAAATTAAGATTTTGATAAGGATAAAGCTAGATTATGTTTAAGACATGGTTTGTCCAAAAACGTGCCTTGCATAAGGTCATAAATACCAAATTATTTCCTAATAATACTAATCTTATTTATAATATATTTTAAAATCAAATATGACTTCTAATCTAAGTGAAATTGGCATGAATAAGAAAGAAAAAGGATAAGCACTAATCCTAGAGCTTTTATCTCTCCTCTCATGTTTAGGACACCTATCCATGTTCTATAAAAGGAGATACATCCTCATTTGTTTTGGTTGGTTTTTGGCAATGAACTATTGCTTCCAAGGTGAGAAAACTAGTTCAATTTCTTGCTAACATATCTTCTTCTAGCCAAGAATACTATTTGAGCTAGCACTCGCCCTTTTCAATAAGGACTAGTCGTGTGTATGTGAGCATAAGGGGAAGTAACATACAAGTAGTGTGGAACTCAAACTTAAAACCTTTTTTCCTTGGTAAATAATATAATAAAATAAATGATATTGAAAATCAAATCTTTAAAGCAAGGAGAGAGAAAATATATACATGCTCTTTATAAAACAACTGGGCCAACTAGTTTAGTTTTCAAAATCATACACAAGCGAAAGCAAAAAGTTTGAAAACATTCAAACTTAACAACGCGTGTATATGTAAATATACAAGTACAAAATCCAAAATGTGAAAAGCATCTCTGGAGCTAGACCTCTGACGTAAGTCGCAGCTGAATTCCGATCACCGCTGTCTTTGTCCAAAAGTCACAGCTACCTACAATCTGCACATCCTTTAAACAAACACACAAAGGTGAGTATGAAACATATTCAGTAAGTAATCTTAGCTTCAATCATATCACATTCAACTCTTAATGATGTGCAGGGGAAAAAAATAAATCTGCACGAGGACGTGCCTATCCATTTTCTCCCTATGGAAACCGATTATGCCAGTACAAACATATTCATTCAATTCACATAGAATCTCAAACCACACAGGTTATATAAATCTCTCTCAGCACAAAGCATCAGAGTTAAACATTCATATGTAAATTAACCACACAGGTTCGATCACACAAATCATACTTATACAAAAATAACATCCACAATGGATAGCACACAGCAATCACGAACCACACAGGTTCTATATCACAGAGATATTCATAATCCACACAGAAATTCATAGCATTATATGATTGCAATGTATGCAATGTTAAATGCTAATGCAAATCCACACAGGATGACCCAGGTATTTGTCCTCTGTTCCACACAGAAGAGGATACCTCTATATCACACAGGAGAGGTTAGTCACACAGCCTGAATCTGAGCACATAACTCGTAAATACGGACAGCACATAGCAAGTCCAAACTCCACGCAGGTAATTTATCCACACAGGATATTTTTCCACATA
>CANYCX010043550.1:0-11576 GCA_948193385.1 Breynia disticha f. nivosa
GTAGCTCTAAGGACGACCCTAAAATGGATGCAAACCAGACAAATGCGAAATGTGACAGTGGAAATGGACTCAAAGATAGTGGTGGATGCCTTTAATAGTACTAAAGAGGATTGTAGTGAGCTAGGAGGCATAATAGCGGACCGTCAAACATTGACACAGGAGAGTGAAAATATTATAGTTTCACATGTAAAGTGATTGGCTAATAGTGTTGCCCATGCGTTAGCAAAACCGGCCCTTGATAATGCTAATCCCAGTGTATGGCTAAATGCGTCTGAGTTCTTAGGTGCAGCATTGGCTATTGATGATTATTAATGAAAGTATGAAGATTTTACAAAAAAAAAAAGAAGCAAAGAAAAGAAAACAGTTCTATTGACATTTCTATGTTAACAAAAACTACATTATTCAACAAACAAAATCCTAAAATGCCCAAAGCAAAGACTAAGTTTATCAGGAAATTAGGGAGTGTGTGTGTGCACAATAATAGGACTTAGAACACTGTGCTTACCATCTGACCACACCAACGATGTCGACGCCAATGCTCCATCCTCATGTATACCATCACCAATAACAGATACTTCAAAAGACTTTTTCTCATACAAGGACCTGAAAGAGAGAACTTCAGGTACTACTTTGACATATAAATTAGGAGTTGGAGTCACTTTTGCTGTATATGTAGAGTTTGCAAGTCCGACGTTTGTAACTATTCTGTGAAACTGAACCGCAAAAGAATTGTTAGCAGAAACTTTGGCTGTCATTGACGGATAGTTCAGATCCTTCGGCAATGCCTTTTCAGCTGTTTTAGGGCAACTGCTACTATTTCCTGCTAGCTTCCTGACCCTTTCATTATCATACCCAATACCACAAAGCAATTCAATATAGTCATTTATAGAAACTTCATACACTAGTCCAGGGTGAATAGCACCTAAAGGATTTAAATGCCCTGATCCATATGCAAATTCACCTTCCACATCTTTCGTAGCTTTCATAGGCCAAGCTGCAGTTAAAAGAATTTTATTTCAATTTCAGAGTTTAGATTATATTCATATCAAAGCTTAATAACAAAATTTTGGTAACGTTACCAGTTGTCATGATCGCAGATTTAATGGCCGAAGGTGACCAATGTGGATGAAATGTTTTAACAAACGCTGCTACACCAGCAACATGAGGGCAAGACATTGACGTTCCCGAAATTATACTATAATTAACACGCCTATCATCAATATAACCATTTGAGGGTTGAACAACAGGACTGTATGCAGCCAAGATATCTATTCCTGGGGCACTCACATCAGGCTGCACTTGCATTAGCATATAAGTAAAGAAAAATACAATCTTTCAAAGAGAGGTCTTCAACACAAAATACCTTCATGATGTCAGGTATGATAGCATTAGGTCCTCGCGAAGAGAAAGAAGCTACAATTGGTGCAGATGAATCTTGTATAACTTCACTTTTAAGTATACTTACTTCAGGAATTCTGCAATAATGCACAGATTAATCGTTTCGAAACAAGGAATCACAAACTAGGATCAGCTCATTAAAGCTGATTATCCATAAAAATACTTACGGCGTAGACATCACATAAGACTGGACAGAATCATGGTCTTCTGCTGTTAAGGTCGATGCAGGAAATGAGGAAACAAAGGGAATATTATCGTATCTGCTTGTTCGAATAATGGCGCCGGCTGCACCAGCAATCTCAGCCTCAAGAAGCCCACCAGACGTGTCGCATAGAACAATCTTTCCCTTCACCAAATTGCTGTCCAAACAACCTTCATCACAATTCCTGAAACATAAAACTTCAACAGTCAATTAGTTTATATCTTTATTTCAGAGAATTTAAATTCAAGTATAATTAATTCTGTTGAAGAATTTACCGGGCATGAACTTCTGAGCAGACTGTCGACGCATTAGATCCATACACCAAAGGAAACTTGGTTCTATTTGGAGTAAAAGCATTCACCGAGCTTCCCTGTTTCCGAAATAGATTTTTAGAATGCATTATGGTGAAACTTGAACTTGTGTATTCGGAAGCACAGGATTCGGAATCTGAGGTAATCAAATACTTACAATGAATGTCTTGTCATTTCCAAGAACAACTTTGTCGATAAATTGACGATCTGTGGTACTAGCTGCAACTGAAAGCATCCATGGTGCAACACTTGCTACAGATCCTGCTTCTGGACCACTGTTTCCCGCTGAATTTACAGTTAGAATTCCTTTCTCCATGGCATGGAAGGAGCCGATTGAAATTTCATCTGCAGTAAATTGAAATGCAAATGATCTCCCCAAAGAGACTGTTAAAATATCAACACCATCAGCTATTGCATCGTCAAATGCAGACAAGATATCAGCTCCGTCGCAACCAAAAGCACCACATGTCTTATATACAGCAATCCTAGCAGAAGGTACCCCTCCTCTTGCAGTGCCCTGAGCCAATCCGTAAAAACTAACATCTTTCACTTTGTTCCCTGCGGCTGTAGAGGCAGTATGGGATCCATGGCCTACATCGTCCCTTGCAGAAGCGGACAAGGAATAGTAGCGAGCACCAATGATCTTGCTGTAAAACAAAGACTTAGGCGTTATCAACCAAACATGGAGGTGGAATAAAATAAAGCACATCTGAACAAAAACATATGTAGTCAGACACTATTTTGTTTGAAGTGGTAGATTACTTGTTGCATGTGAAATTTTCGCCTCCATCACATTCTCCCTTCCACTTCTTAGGAGCAGGGCTGAAACCTTTATCGCTGAAACTTTTTGACTCAGGCCAGATGCCAGTGTCAATAACACCAATTATTGTGTTACTCTCCCTTCCAAGTTCCCTTTTGATCTTTCTCTCATCCAGGCCCAAGAAATCCCATGACCTTGTTGTTTGAACATGAAAGGTTCCACTTGGAAACACAGAAACTACTCCTTTATTGGCTGCATATCAGAAATCCGTATCAATAATACAAAGAACGAATCTCATCGTTCTCTGAATTTTGAGTTTTTTTTCCAGAAATTACCAGCAAGTTGTCGGCTCTGATAATCAGTGAGTTTGGCAGCAAATCCATTGAAACTCCTGGTGTAGCTTCTGACCAACAAATCAGTACTGATGGAAAGGCATAATAAACACAGTTCAAAATATTGAATATACTGAACAAAACATGTCTGCAGTATGGTAATTCTTGAATCTAAATGCAAACCTGTCCCCTGCAACTTCTTGAAGCAAACTGAGGTGGTGAGAAGATGGTGAATATTCCTCTTCCGGAAGTGATCCCATGTACACGATGTACACCTGCACCACAGACAGTACACCTGAAAACACTCGCAAATTACTTGGAAACATAATTTTGTGCTCATAATTTCAGCATATTTTTAGTGGAATATATTTCTTTTGCTGTGTTAGAGATCTATCAGAGCTCTTATGCAGTATTTATGAATGTTCATATGAGCCTGAAAGTTTTCTACTTACCTTTCGATCTTCTTCAACGGCTCCGACTAGTATTGATGAAAATAATAAAAACAGCAGAGCTTGAAACATAGCCATTGTTTGTTCTATAAGAATGAATAGTATTGATAGAGTTCTGAAATACTAGAGCTTAAATACAATTTTTTTTTATGTCAAAATCAATTACAAGAAGATTCTACCTATACTAATATCAAATTATGCATCAAAATTACAGCAAAAGTTTCTATAAATTGATAATTGTTCATGACAGTTATCAGATTCATGGAACAGTGAATGTGGATGCGATTGTGTTGAGAGCAAATGAGTAAATATTAATTTCAGCAGGGAATCACGAAGATTTATTACCAGTTACAGGCAATGCATCTTTAGAAGATTCTCATTAAACGGTAATGCATGGACATGATTTAATATATGATATGCTGTGGCCTGTCTGTGTTCTTCCCAAATTAAGCAGCGCAGAAAAGGTAAGTCACTAACAGTATGTTTGGGCGTGAGGTTTTGAAGGTAAATAAAAGTTTTATAAAGTAAATATAGTTAAAAACCTCTCTTAGCAAAGAAAATTTAAATAAGATGTAAGTATTTTGGACATTTTTTTAAACTCCAAAATTCTTCAATTTTAATCTTCTAAATTAGTGGATTGAACAAAGTGTATTTTTTATTCTTTGTTATTTTAAAAATATTTATTTACTCTAGTTTTTTTTCAAACAAATTAAAAGTATTTGAATTAATATAAAACATGACCTTATTTTATTCTGTTTTTCTTTATAAATTTTTACCT
Source organism: Breynia disticha f. nivosa (assembly GCA_948193385.1). NCBI lineage: Eukaryota > Viridiplantae > Streptophyta > Magnoliopsida > Malpighiales > Phyllanthaceae > Breynia > Breynia disticha. Next base: position 4,231 of record CANYCX010043550.1, read on the forward strand.
TGCCTTAGTCGTAATTTTGCCAAACACACCGTAAAACTATTAAAGTTCAAATGGACTAATTATGTCTTGAAAGTCTAACTAACAGTATTAAGTTCTTAGCTCGTGACTAGCCAATCTGTTCACGATCCTTTCAAAATTGACTAGATGAATTTAAATACAATTTTGTTTCAAGTAAAATTAACATATTTGTTGAATGAATATTTTTATTTTTTATATATTAATAAATTTATTAGTTTTAATCAGAATCTTGAAAGACATTCATTCTTTGGCGTGGCAATTCTTCTTAGGTTATAGGGCTAATATTGTTCATTGATTTTTTTTTTGACGCGGCGCTGAAGCGCGAGTACAAACGTACTCGAGATAAACACAATCGAAAACGATTGAAACCTCACAAGAGACAAAATTTTGAGTCTGAAAACTAATTTATTAAGCTCTATCGTAGGTGCTTTTATAGTCCTCTAAGGAGAGTTACAAACAAAATAAAACTCTAACTAGATAATGCTAAAGTGTCTAATAAGATAATACTAAGGTGTTTGATAAAATTATCTAAAGTCTAACAAGCAGTCTAATGCAACAAGAGTTCTAATCTGCCAAGAATCCTGTAAAGACTGATGTCGTGTCTTTGGATGCCTCATCATTTTTCCTCTTAAATAATGAATGAGAATGTAGATTTCATGGAAAAAAAAAATATTGCAATGTAGCTCCACGTCCACCAAAACCATTTATGCCAGTTGAGGATGGACAATGTGTCTAAATATATAAAACAAAAGCTGAACTGAAATCATAAAAGAGAAAATTGCCAAATTGTAAAAGAAAGAAAACAATGCATCTATACTAATCACAATCAGTCCATAAATCTTTTATAGACACAATGCTGCCTCCAGACTCTTTCAACCATGAGTTCAATCGGAACATTCTTAGTCTCCGGCAACAGGAACCTACAAACAATCCCATGACGACTATCCATGCAGAATATGGAAGGATGGGGCGCACACAACATTGACAAGAACACCAGAGCTATGAGGAAAGTGACCATGTAACTGATAACCCAGTAGTAGCTAAGACCACACCGATCATAACCTGAAATCAATAACAGTTCAGAAACCAACTTGAAAGTTTGTACAGTTAGTTTTCTAACTGTAGAATTGGCTACATATTTGAATATTTGCATACCTGGCTAAGGAATATCTGCACGCATGCCTGGAGAAGCAAAAACCTCTTCCTGGCCCTATCTTGTAGACTGGTTGCTGATTTTGTGTTTGAGAGTTGACTTGTCAACTATCTTACGTGGCAAATGATGATGATTGGTGGTCATTACTCCACGCAACCCTCATGACTTGGTTTGAGTGGATGGCGTGGACCTATATATCTGATGCCACAGATGACTTGTATTTTTCGGTATTCATTTTATAAGTTTCTTCTCTCTCCTATACGAGAGCTAATAATATAAGAAGTTTCTTCCATCTTCTTCTTTACAATTCTATGCTAGATTATTGCAATTCTAGATGGTATCAGAGTAATCTGATCCGATAGATTGCTTCTCCTGTTAAAACCCTCTCTATCGAACCTACTTTCTCCTCATATACTAGTCTGTGCGGCGAAATCCCAAATTTGGGGCTTCGTCAAACTGTAACCCTAGCCCTTCCGATATACTGTTTTCTGACCAGATCTTGTTTCTTTTGGCAGTTACGCTTCTAATGGACACTTATCGTGATGTACTCAGTGGAGTTAGTGGTTCTCATGGACACACTCGACGACTGACCAGGGCAGAGGCTGATCCGTTGTTTTTCCAAAGTTCAGATCATCAGTATGGTTCTTACGAACACTACTCTTATAGAATCTAATTATCTGCAGTCGTATGTAGCGATTGAAATCGCGCTAGGGGCAAAATTGAAATTAGGTTTTGTTAATGGATTTATTACTAAACCTGAAGACAATGATGATATGTTTCCTATTTGGCTTCTTGTTGATAGAACGATAAGGTCATGGATTATTAATACTATTTCTAAAGATATGATTGGATCATCTCTACGGGCAAAGTCTGCTAAGGCTCTATGGGATGATTTGAAAGATCGATTTGGGGAGAGTCATGGTCCTATGTTTTATAAGTTAAAACAAGAAATTAATAATTTCAGTCAAGGCAATTTGACTGTGACCATGTACTACTCTCAATTGAAGGAGAAGTGGGATAAGTTGGAGAGTCTTGCTCCTCCTCCTCGATGCACCTGTCATAAATGTGTTTGTATGACGGATTAACAAATGATAGAGGCTGAGAATAGGGACAAAGTAGTGTTGTTCTTAATGGGTTTGGGTTTAAATGAAACATATGATGCTACTAGAAATCAGATATTGTTGCGTGATCCTTTGACCAATGTTTCTAAAGCCTTTTCTATGATCCTAAGGGTTGAAAAATAGGTAGATGCCTTTGCTCAATCTCCTCTTGAGCAGAGTGCGTTCTATGTTCGCAATAATGGTGGCCTGCAATTGTCTGGATGAAAAAAATATTCTTTTTCTATAACTGAAAAGAAGGATGAATGGACCTCAGTTTTGTGACTATTGCATGAAGGATAATCACAATAGGGACACATGCTTTAAATTGCATAGAGAACCAGAGTAGTTTAAAAATATGTTGAAGGATAAACGAAAATATTTTCAGAATTCTAACTCGATTCATAATGTTGGTGCAGATATTATGGACACACCCTTTTATGTGGCTGATACAGGTGATGAAGGGGCAGGTGCAAAATATGGTGAATTGGACATTCCCTCTTTGATTCATCAGGGCATCTCGCAGTATATGCGGACCCTTGGAGCAAATGGGCCTGGTTTAGTGCCCATTGTTGGTGCTGGCTAAGCAGAGTGTTCATTTCGTCAATGCTAGTAGTTTTGATTTTGCAGTTAACACTTCTGCATGTTCTTTACATCCTGCAAATACTACTTAGATTATTGATGTTGGAGCCACTAGCCACATGTGTTGCAATATTTCTCTCTTTACTAACCTTAAAACATTAGACAGACCTATAGATTTAGTATTACCTAATGGGTCAGTAACACTTATCTCTCATTTTGGATCAGTTAGATTGTTTCCTAACTTGATTCTCTATAACACACTTTACACACCTACATTCAAATGCAACCTGATTTCTATTTCACAATTAACCATACACAATAAGCTTAAGGCTATTTTTCTTTCGGATAAATGTTATGTGCAAGACCTATGGACTAATGTGGTAATAGCTTATGGAAGTGCTAGAGGAAACTTGTATTACCTCATTCCTAATAGGCCACCTGGTGACACCTCTGTATATACTATTTTTATGTGAAGATGTTTGGTGTTATGGTGTGAAGGTTTTGATGGTGAGTGTTTATGGAGAGCTAGAGAGAAGTAATAGAAGAATAGTCTATTTATTTTTGAATTGATTATATATGAGATGAGTGACCACATATCTATAATGATCACTACATTAGTCTAGATAATATGAGATTAATCCTAATTTTTTCTAGATTGCTAAATATTCTAAATTTTTCTTCATTAATCTCAGATTTTTTTTATATATTAGATATATGTAGAATATTCTAAGCAATTCTAATTTCTAGATTAGTTCGATAACTATCTAGAAATTTCATAATTTTTTACAATTATTAATTTCTAATTCACAATAAGAAAATGGGGCAAAATCATCATTAATTTTGCATCAAATTTTGATGGAAAAATAAACTTTTCGTCAAAATTCAACGGAAAATGAAAGATGAAAAATGATTGACAGAATTCTTAATAACGTAGAAAGTCGACATTAATTTATGTCAAAATTCGACGCAAAAAAGACAACGTCGAGATTCGATGTAAAGTTAGGCCAGACCGGTGACCAGAGCTTACCATCGAGTTTTGACGTAAAATTTAACGTTGACTTTGGACGTAAAATCTGTTCGTCCAGCGAGGCTTATTGCCCGGACGGTTGTGCATATAATAAGTTGAATTTCGCCGTAAAATATAACGTCGAATGTCGACGTTAATTGTGAGAAGGAAAATGACATTTTTGTTATTCACATTACCGTAAAAAAATTGGCGAAACAATTTACGTCAAATTTGGATGGAATATTGTGCGCATGAAAAAAATTATATGTTTTATTTTGATTATATAAACTTAAAAAATAAAAATAGAATTAAACATAAATCTTTCGTTATAAAACATAATTCTGCCCAAAACATATTTAAAAATAGTATTTATTTTGATCAAATGTCTCTGATCACAGCTAATTTGGTCCACTTGCAGCTTCCTACGATCTGCACATCATTTAAACAATGAAAGTGGTGAGTATAAAGATATACTCAGTAAGTAATTCACAATTCATTAAGAATAAATGAAATGCAGGGGAACAACACGGGTCGTGCCGGACGAACACGAAGGCATGCTCATATCAATCTCCCAAACAACACGTCGTGCCAAATCAACACGATTCATGCTCAAGTGTTATTTTCCCAGGCAACACGATCGTGCCAACTATGAACACGATACCATGCTCAACATCTTTCCCAGATTACCCAACAACACGAGAGCGTGCTGGACAGCACGAGAACGTGCCAAGCTTTTGTTTTAGCATTTAGATTTCTGATTTCATGTATATGGAGTTTTAATTATGTGCTTTCAACCATATACAACGCCAGTATATCATACATGTCACATGTACATTCAAAACATGGTTTTAAACTCAATTAGGAGTAAAATCAATCAAGAAGCACAATATACTCACATATACCATTTTAGGCATACAAGCACATATACATTAACTCAATCATAACAACTCATCAACATAAATATGTCCAGCATGCCACAACACATGTATGCATCTCACACACACATTTTTCGAAGATGAATGACCGAGCCTTACATATCTCCAATAACCAACCTTGAATGCCACGACCATATAGGCTAAATATCAATCATAAAGACCACGACCATAAAGGCCAAATAACATCATCGACCACAAGGGCGACGACCTCAAAGGATCAAATATGCTCACACACATGCTCACAAAGAAAATCACATGCTTCCATAATCATCGTAAATAACATACAAATAGCAACCACGACATAAATCCAATCGAGCATGCAAATATCATCATTTTAAAACATGAGCAAATTCACACAATTCTTAATTACATATGAATCAATCACATAAGTTCAATTCTTCCTTAATATCATCTTAATCTATTTAAAGCTTTTAATGAATTATGGTTAGGGAAAAAACCCTAAGTGTTCTAACACTTATAAATTCAGTATCACTTATATCGTAAGTGTACGAAATCACTTACCCCAAAATACGTGCATGTCGCACCGCTTCCACCGACTAATCTCTCGAGTTAAAATCGTCTAGATTCTCCTAGACAATCAAATATTCCATAATCAATCATTCAATCCATTCTCAATAGTTCTTTCAATCCTAAACATAAGTTCAGTAACTACACAAGGCTGTTCAACCTCAAACTAATTAAAATTCAACAATATCCATCATCAGCTAAGCAAAAAAAGTATAATCCTTACCTATTGAGTTGGATGACTAATTCTTGCAAGAATTTGTTGTTTCTTGCCTCTCACATGTTCCTGAACTTAGGATTAGGGTTTCTATCTTCAGTTGCTTGATTAGTTCTCTGTTTTTGTGAATGAAATGAATCAAAACCAATTACTCGATATCTTTCCAGACAACACGACCTAGAACACGGGTCGTGCCGTGATTTCTCAGCACGAGTTTTAAATCAGTCGTGCATGATCTCGTTCTGTAATTAGTTCGACACGAGGGCGTGCCAATTTTCTAAGTTGAGCACGAGGTGGTGCTCGTCTGCACCCATGACCACGGGGTGTGCTGCACGAGCGTGTTGATTGTTGTTTTTCACAATTCTTACCTAAATCGATTCGATTCGATCTCGTTTTATTGTATTTTCAAAATATTTAAGTTCCAATAATTTTGAGGACGTTACATGTTGAGCATGTGAATTGCTTGTAAGCATGTGATTTGCTTGTGATTGAGCATACTTGAGATTGTGGCCATTGAATGTATTCATTCATTGTGTTGCATTATTGAGTGACACTGGGTCGTTACTATTCTGAGAGAGATTCTCGATGCCGGTGAGATGCCAATGATATTTCGCGTGAGATTCGCGATGCCGAGAGAGATTCTTGATGCCGGTGAGATGTCGATGATTAAAATGGATGTCAGCCCCGAGCATTATTGAGTAATCCAAACTCACATTTAAATACAGTTAAAATGTTATATTATTAAATAATGTTATATATATTGTTCGTAGATTTTAGGCGATATCCCTGAGAATAATTTATGATTGTATGAATGATAAATATGCTAAAAGAAGTCCTGACCTTTCATGACTTCGTCGGATTTATAGATAATCACATTTTCATAAATACAATTAATCGAGCATAAGAATTAATATAGACATATGATTCCATAGTCATGAAATAATATATGAACATATACATATATAATGAACACATGCACATGCAACACATTCACTCGTATCATTGTAATATATGCATATTATGGCACATGATAGGGGGGATGATATAGTTAATGGCGATGATAGGTGACAGTGATAAATGGAAACAGAAGTATAATGGAGACAGAATTATAATAGTATAGTATAGTTAGTACAGTGTAATAAAAAGGAGACGGAAGTATAGTACATTATTAGTATATTATAGTTCAGCACTACACAATATTTATAGCACAGTATAGTTCACATGATAATACCGAATACCGACAATTATTTATATGCTAAGATTTACGTGTTCACACGTATTTATCTAAATGTAAGGAAATAAAAAATAATAAAGAAGATAAGTTAATTATAGATGATTACTTACTGGGCCCGCAACTCATGCAACTGCGGTTTTGTTTCAGGAATCAAAAGATAACAACTGAGGTGTGCAGCGGTATCTTCTCTCTGGATCGGGTTTTTGTCATAAATTTGAATATGCATTTGCATGCTATATATGTATTGATGATGTTGTATGTGAAACCCAAATTCTTTTAAATCCATTTTCAATTAATACGATTTTTGGACCATATTTTTTTTTCTTTTTAAACCATTTGTCAATTGAAAGGAATGAATAAAACATATATATGTATATGTAGGAAATCAAACATGGCATACATGCATTTCTTTAAAACCGAAGAATACAGATGAAAGGTATCAGAAGTGCGGAAGCAAAAGTTCACGGTTTAAAACAATGCAAGTGCCAATAAAAGCCTGTACTGATATATATAAAGTTATACAAAATCCAAAATGTGGAAAATCCCCAAAAAGGTACTAGGAGCCGACCTATCCCGTCC
>CANYCX010043553.1:0-22554 GCA_948193385.1 Breynia disticha f. nivosa
CGCTTAATTAACATTCTTGGATATTTTATCAAACATATACCACAGGTCAATACATGATATGATAAAATAATGCCTCATAATTTTATTAATCAAATAATAAAAGTTACAAACAATGGATTGGGCTAGGGCTTACACTAACAACCACTCCCACTATTTCTATTAAGAATAAATTCTTTCTTTAAAAACACGGTAATCTGAGCAACAAACATTTTGTTCTCGCTAGGATTGTAGAATTAGTATCGTTTAGTCTCTTTAGGATACCCCACAAATAAGCATTTATATGTCTTGGATGAAAGTTTATCCAATGCTAACCTTTTAACATGCGCTTCGTATCCCCAGATCTTTAGAAAAGACAAGTTGGGTTTTTACCGAGTCCATATCTCATATGGTGTCTTTTTGGCTGCCATATCTCATATGGTGTCTTTTCGGCTGCTTTAGTGGAGACCTGTTCAGCAGAAAAGCAGCAGTCTCTAGGGCATAACCCCAAAACGATATTGGGAGACCAGTTTGACTCATTATTGACCTAACCATGTCTAACAGTGTTTACTTTCTCCTTTCAAACACACCATTCCACTGAGGTGTTCCCGGAGGTGTGAGTTGTGGTACTATACCACAATCTCGCAGATATTAGTCAAACTCTAGGCTCATATACTTGCCACCTCGATCGAATCGAATGACTTTGATATGTCTACCTAATTGGTTTTCTACTTCATTCTTAAAATCCTTAAACCTTTCAAAGGTTTCTGTTTATGCTTCATTAGATAAATATAAAGATATCAGCTATAATCATCAATGAAGGTGATGAAGTAGCTATAACCACCTCTGGCTTGTTTACTTAATGGTCCACATACATTAGAATGTATAAGGTCCAATAGTCCACTAGTTCTCTCTCCTTTCTTATTGAAAGGATTTTTTGTCATTTTCCTGCGAATACATGATTTGCAAATGTCTAATGATTTCCAATAAAAAGACCTAAGAGCTCCATCTTTATGGAGTCTTTGCAAGTGTTTCTCACTTGCATGTCCTGAACGACAATGCCAGAAGTAAGAAAGATTAATTTCATTGCACTTAGATTTCTTATAACTAGGCTCATGACTTGATAAGTCTAGGATATATAAACTGTTAATTAGGGATGCACAACCATAATAAACATCACCACGATTTATATTCATAACATTATTACTAATAATGAAAGAAAATCCATCAATATCCAAGAATAAACTGAAATAATATTCCTGCTCATTGCAGGTACATAAAAATAATTCTTTAACTTTATCTCTAGCCTCGAAGGCATACATAAAGTATAGTCTCTTATCTCTATGGTAGCCACTCTTGCTCCATTTTCGACTCAGAGATCAACCTTGCCCTTTGAAAGCACTCTCCTATTTTGTAGTCCTTTCACATTGCAATAAATGTGAGACCCACATCTGGTATCCAATACCCACGATGTAGAAATAGAGAGATTTATTTCAATAATGTAAATCTCTAAAGATGATGTTCTCTCAACATCCTTTCCCCCCCCCCCCCAAATAATATTGGACATTTTTCTCCTTATGCCCACTCATTTGGTAATGGTAGCAAATGTCCAAAAGAATAGGCTAAAAAACCATCCTAGGCTTTTGTTGAGGTAAGACCTCCAACATGGGCATATGGACTTTCTTAGTTTTTCTTTCTTTGCCTTTCCATGAAGTGGATTGGAAAATCTCCCTAGGTTTTTGTTGAGGTACCACCTCCAACTTATGCTCGTTTCGGTCTTCGTTTCCTATCCTTCATCTTATCCTTTTTAAGGATTGAGCGCAGGGAAATATTTGAGTTATTCGGATTTATTTCCATTTTCTACAAAGAAAAATTTAACAAGGTCAGTAATGAGGTCTTTAATCAAAAGATCTTCCACTCAACAATGGATTAATATCCCTTTAAATAATCCACTTGTTAGTGACGCATTTGTGGGACAGAGATTCACTTTTTGCTTCGTCAAAAGACAATGCTACTTAGGTAGGAATCCATCCAATCATTTTACCAAAATGATTCTCGATTTCTAATGGGACTAGCACTTTCGTGCCGAGGTACTTCCCATTAATTGCCTAGGGCCGATGCACCGTCACAGACCCATGTTAAGTCAAAACCTACAATTAACGTGCTAATCACGACACTAATCTACCCTTACTCTCACATGGAAGCATAGACAGTAGTGATCTTAGTCCCACCTCATAAAAAAAATTTAACGTGCCCAGCTTTGACATGACTCATGCTTCGATGTTCGATGCCTTGACAGGTTGTTAATTTAGGAAGGCAATTTACTTGACTTACTATTTTCAGAATTGAGTTATTTGAATTGACGGATTAGTATAGCAAACACGGATTCAACATTCGACGCTAGTTTTCAATCATTCATATAAGCATGCAAAGACTAAGTGCAGAAAAATAAGTGTGCAATCATGGGCCAATGATCCTAAAACTAGGCCTGTACTATTATATAGTATAGTCTTCAGGCTTCAAGTCCATCTCCAATGGGCTGTCCATCCATCCTTCTTTGGCCTCCACGTCAAGACTACCTCCTTTCTTAGTTGGGCCTCCTTTCTATACTAAGTCTTTACTAAAGCCTAGACTAAGAAAATAGGCTTAGCATGCCTTTCTAAACCCAAATAAATCAATAGGCTCATAAGTCATTTACAACCCAAAAACCAGGCCCATGAATGCACCATGCAAGACATTCAAAATACAAATTCCTAACACTCATCTGGGCTCAAATCCCACATGCTCAAACAAGATGAAATACAACCTTAAAACATGACAAATCTATTTTATTAAACTCATTATCTTTATTAAATAGTCCTACAGATCGCACATGGATGATAGAAAATCAGAAAGGGTATTTTCGATTTTTTACCTTAGGTCATGAATCAGAAAGGGTATCTTTAGACTGAAAATCACTCTGTCTTTTGTTGTAATTCTTAGTGTACTTTGACATATGCCTAACGTGACCGTAAAAGGTTGACAAGTATGGGTATGATTGGATATGCTAAGAATCATAAGTAAGAGTAAGAGTGAAGTGAAGGGATTGACCCTCTCATTGAAAGTTGATATCACTGGCCGCTTGATAGACAAGATTAGAAAGAGTGTGGTCGTGCCCAAATGAAATGATTAAGTCATTTATTCAAACTTATCAATTTTGTCATAAAGATCAAGAAAAGTGATTAAGCACTAATTAAGGGTGTTAGCGACATGCCTTATGCTAATCTGGATATCGAGGTCAAGGGATTTTATTTGAATTGTAGTAGGGTTGTTGACATCGCTCGTTAGCTATTTAATTTAGGGTGATCATAGTGTCTTACTAGAGACGACTTATGATTTATGAGTTATTAAACTCATTTCCTTTATTAAATATCCCTACAGATCGCACATGGATGGCAGAAAACCTAAAAGATTATTTTTGGTTTTTCACTTTAGGTCAAAATCCGACTATTGGGCCGAATTGGGCATTTGGGCTAATTTTGGTAATTGGGCCCAATATGGATGAGAAATAATATTTCTTACATGAATTTAAGACAAAGATTATTCATTTAATATGATGTCTTAAGTGGAAAATATGTAAGAAATAAGAAAGAGAAAATTTAGGAACCTTGTCTTAAATTAAGACATGATTTATGTGGGATAAATTAAAAGAATAAAATATTTTAATTATCCACATTAATGGTCACATGTTTTAGGGAGTTATTTAAGAGGAATTTTATTTTTATAAAAGAGTTAACAAGTCCTAAAAGGATTAGGATTGTTAAGAAGTTTAACCTAGCAAAACTCTTCTCTTTAAAAATACACAAACCCTAGTCTTTCTAAAGAGAATTGTGCCGCCCCTCTAAAACGCTCCCCTTGTGCATATTATAATGCATATTCATACATTATGTTTACTTATGCTATCGTTTTGGAAATTGTTCATATTATAATTATCGATTAGCTTGACCTATATTCTATGTTATGCATTTTGTACTCATTTTCGTTCATGTTATGGATTTATAGTTTGCTTCGTTTATTGTTTATTGTTCTCATGTTCCCATCTCTTTTGTCATTTTATATGCTTATGTTTATATGGATGCTTTATGACTTTAATGTAAGGAGGAGTCTTAACTTTAGGAGGAGCTTTTATTCCTTCTGTGATAAAGACAAAAAGGGGAAGAAAGTGAGAAGAAAGTGAGAGGATGTAAATATGAAATGGTAAACTTAAAATGATCTCAACATGGACTAAGGGGGAGAAATAAACTTAGAATTGATTGCTATTATCCCTTATTTGTGCACATTACTTGATATGTATTACACTTTTGAGACTAACATGGTGACAAGACATTGATGTATTGATCAAATCTGTATCTTGTTTAAGTTTTTGAATGTTTGCAATCTTGTATCTTCTTTAAGAGTTTTGTCATTATCAAAAGAGGAGATTGTTGGATCAAAAGTGATCAACATTAAGCCCTTAACTTAGTTTTGATAATGTGCTAACTTCTTAAAGTGATAAAGATAAATTTGCAGGTTAAAATAGCATTTAGGAAAAAGTAACGTATGATATACCTTGGGATAACGTACCTTATTCATGAAGAAACCCAAAAATTCCAAAAGGATGAATAACGTATGTTGTAGCTACAATAACGTACGTTATAAGGATTAACATACGTTACACTGGAATTTAATGTACATTAATGGCATCAGGGTTTTCAGCCAAAACCTTCTGTTTCTTTCTATTTCTGTCATCCAATGGAACGTGCAACCAAACGGTCTAGGTAACGTACGCTAAGGAAGATGGAAACATGCATTAACGGGTCTGACACAACAATAATTACATGGTATTTTGAACACCAACGGCTAGTTTATGTGTCTAACCACCATAGACTTAAAATTTGAGTATAAAAGGGTCCATTTTGCTACTGGGAAGACTTCTACAACACTAGAAACACAAAAGGCAATATTTTGAATAATATTTTCATCATTTGGCAAGCATTTGTGCAAGACTCAAAGAAGATCAATTGAAGCTTCATACAATTGATTTGTAAGTAATTAGAAGTGCTTGTAATTAGCAATATTTTTAGGTTAGAATTGGTAGGATCTTGTTGAGTTGTCTTACTGTTAGATTGTGAAAGAATTTGCTAGAGTTCTCACTTGTCTTGAAAGTCAAGTTTGTACTTAAGTTCTCACTTCCCTTGAAAGTGATTTGTAAGAGAAAGAAAATAGTGAAAGGTTGAAAATCCTTAATAGAGGTACTAAGCCAGTGGAGTAGGCAAGATTGTACCAAACCACTCTAAATTTGTGTTCTCTCTTCTTCCCTACTTACTTTATTTTACGATTTAGTCTTAATTCCGCAAGAAAGAAGAAAATTGAACAGTTTAAGATTCAACTCCCCTTCTTTTTAATCCTACAGCTTGTGTGGATCAATGATTGGTTGAATGTGGAATAGAGGATGGAGGTTGTGTCATGTGGTTTTTGGGTTAAATAGAGGTGTTTGGTTATGATGATCGGTAGAGAATCGTAAAAGGTTATGGTGTATGGTGAGAATTAAGTGGATAGAGGCTATAGGTTTATTGGTTGGTGAATTATGTTCATGGGTGGTGTCCAAAAGTGGATGACGTGATGTCCTTTAAGGTGTTTGGGTCAAAATTAGAGTAGGATTTCTACGAATGGTCATAATTGGTGGCTCCCCTTAATAAAATTTAAAATCCTATTTATACTCTTTCGTCTCGCGTGAAAAACAAAAGGAGTTGTAAGAAATAGGCAAATACACGGACGTGGTTGACTATGTACCATTTCCTCCATGACCGTGTAATTTGCCTTCTATCCATGTATCTTGCGGTAAATGTCCAATTTTTTCAACTCTGTTTTGTGTAGATTTTTCCCATAAGTTGTACAACTTTATCACCTAACCTACAAATAATCAAACAAAGGATAAATGAACTATTTTCAATGATAAATAATCAAAATGTACGTCAAACTTACAATATTTATAGCTTAAAATAAGTACACGAGAGCGTTTATCATGCCTTTTATCAAAATTGCTTATATGCACTCAACAGATTCATCTCAATCAAATAGCCACACAGTTCACAAATGTCACAATTCGTATTCAATTTAACACAATTTCATATGAGTCATCATGCAATTAAAACCAAATATTTTAAACATAAAAGATTTGATTGATTGTTACGTAAGTATAGATGGTTACACTTACCTTGACTATTTGCTAAGTGTGCCTTTCTGGCTCATGCTCCAAGTTCCCCTCATCATCAACTCTTATTAAAAGTTCACAATATTCTTCATTAACATTCATTCAAATTTACCTTTAATAAATAAAGTTCTCTTTTTTCCTTTTTAATTTCCTCTTAGTTTCACTAAATCATTATCTTAATCTTCCTATTTGGACACAATTCATCCCTATACAACACCACCATTCTTCTCTACACAAAATCCATCCTATTCATCCATGTCAGGCCATTTCCCAACCTAAAATCACCCCCTTTTATATGACCCATCCATTTTCTTCACTCTTCATCAAAATCCAACCTTCCTCCACTTTTAATCTTCCCCAAGTCACTCCAAATAATTTTCATTTCACATTCTTGTTCCTATCTATTCTAACAACCAATTGCCCAACATCATCCATTCTACACTATCATATTCAACTTTTTGATCTTCTAACACATCAATTAAAATTTACAAAATAAAGTTAAATCCTATAATCTTGGTTAATATGCTTAGGATTTGAATGTCTTTTCTAGATTTTTTAGAAGGTGGGGTTGTGCGCCTTTAAATATTTTTAAGCATCTGCGATGGTGAGGATTGATTAGAGTGTATGAGTGGGTGTCTTGAAATGTGAGTAACGTGTTTTGAGTTATAAAAATTCTTTCTTTCAAAATACCTCTATTTTAAACATTCAGGGCACTTACACTTGTAGCTACACAGTCAATCCTAATCGTGTAGCCTGTTCGTGTACTTATACTGACGGATCAAAACCTATCGTTTTCTTTGTTTTTTGGGTTTTTGGGCAAGTATACGCCCATTTTCTGTGATTATTCTAGCATTAGTTTAAGTAAAATCATTGAAATTTTGGGGTGTTACATTGAATTCCAGAATTAGGTAGGTATTAGGGAATAAAGAGTAACCGAATAGCCCTTAGAAATTGTATCTTAGCATACATCATGATAATTTGGGCCATTTAAATTTATAAATACAAAATTTATAAATGCAAATATTATGGAAAGCTAGCCTAGCATTTAATTTATGTTGAATACCGGAGATAACATTGTAGAATGACTAAAATTAGGGCATTACAAGTGGTCGGGTTGAATAAATTTTGCAGACCAACTCGATTCTATCGGGTTGAGAAAATGTCAACCCGAACCCCACCAAACTATTAGGCTAGTTGGTCGAATTGACTTATCCATCGGGTTGGACAGATTGGGAGGGCTAAGCGGATTGGACATTATATTAGAAAATTAAGCTATCATGGGATAAAAACTAAGTATTTTTATGAATTCACATCATCAATTTATTATCTTTCAAGAATGGAAATCTGTAATTTTATTTTTTTTATGAACTCTACTTGCAACTCATATTATGTATCTTAAGTTTGTTTGTAAGCATGAAGTATTTTAGGTTGTCATCTATAAATTTATGAGAAAATTAAGATGATTCTTTTATAATGCAAAATATATTCTGTAGTTTAAGACTTCAACAAGTATTTACATACTAATTAAATGAAAGCATAAGCAAAAACACTCTTTCTGAAGTGTAGAGTAACTGATTGAGGTAAAATATGTGTAATAAAACTAAGGTCCATGTGAATGTTAGATTAGATTTGGTAATAGGAATATATTATTTTGTGTTGAAAGATATAGTGGTTGGGTTGGTCGGGTTTGAGTTGCAAAACTTTGAACCCATAGCCCGACCATTATATGTCGGGTTGGATATTCCGCAACCAACCCAATTTGGGCAGGTTATCATAAAAATCAGGTTGGGCGAGTTCGGTTCGGGCGGGTTGGGTTGGTTCAAAATTTTTTGCAATGTTGTACTAAAAGTGGACTAAGGGAAGGTGTTGTGTATGTTGAAGACCGAAGCTTTCGAGTGGGATAATTTATAAATTTGCACTCATAAGTTGAGAACACATCATATCATTATTAAGTATAGTGTGAAATAAGCCGACTAAAGGATGGAAACTATTTTAAGTGAAATTAATCTCTGTTTTCTTAATGTGAGATTTGGTAACGCTCAAAAGGATCTTTATAAGTTTTCTTATTGCTCTGATATTATTATGAAGCATAAATCATGACATTTAATTTGATAAGTTCTTCAATATGTTGCACCAGCTTCGATGGGCAGACGATGGCTTTTTGGTTAGATGTCTTGGTTTATGAAAGATCAATATTAGACGAGGAATATTATTTTTCAAAAAATTCACTCAAATTTCATATCACTTGGCTTACTATGTTCTCGCGAGAAATGTGATTAATTTGATTAATTATTGGTTCTTGCGATATATGTAATTAGTATTTATGACAAGTTTCGTGACGTATAGCCAAAGGTAGAAGATAGCAAGTAATCTTCCATGTAATGAGTTGCGTAAATTGCTAGAAACTCATGTCGCTTTGATGGTCACACATCCCAACTACAAAAGAAAAATGGAATCTATATTACTAAAGCAATAGGACATACCTAGATTTTGACACGTAGAAGTCTATATGTTTGACGCATGGCTATAACTTTCAGTTTCTTGATAATCTTTTGTTTTAACTATAACTCTTTTTTTATTTTTATTAGGCAATTTTTTCAAAAAAAAATTGATTTATAAGTTTAAATTTATAAAAATAAAGTATAGAGAATTTAAACCCTGAAATTTTTACTTTCTAATATTTTAATTTTTTTTGCATTAAATAATTCGTAAAAAATATATTATAACTTTAAATCATAAAAATAATTCACTTGCAATATATATAATGACCAATTTTTTTGTTTAAAATACCTATTTGTTTGTTATAGTCTAAATATTTCAATTATTTTTAAAAATAATTTATTAAAACTGCGTGTTATATATTAAATGAATAAAAATAATTTGGTCGTAACTAATATAAAGTGTATCACAAGAATTCTATTACCAACTAAATTGAAAGTAAGTACGACATGTGCCATTTACAAGATTTTACTCATGCAATAATTTTGAATTCACTTAAAATTATTATTTTCTACATACAAATTTTGAATTCAAAAGATTTAAATTGAATGTTTAATTTCTAAAAAATAGACCGAATTATTGCTAGGGAAAAAGATAGTATATCAATGTTTATTTGTCTTAAAATTTTTAACATAAATAATTTATTAAAAATATGTTATAATTTAAATTAATTAAATTAATATAATCGCAATATATGATATTCCAATGCATCACGCGAATTCAACTGCTAATATGATCACTAATAGTGAGTTTTTGTATTCGCAATTGTCATGTGCGAATGAGAGATGAAAGAATAATTTATCAGCTCATAATGTTGAGATGTTGAATAAATATAATTAAGTTAATAGGCTTAATTATGGTTTATTTGATGAGAGTAGGGACTGAAATATAATTTGAAGTGGGAAGGTTATTCACGAATGGTACTTAAAACTTCTATTGATAACACCTTCTTATTCACATGTCAATACACACCAAATTTAGAATGGGAATTTTACTACATTAGGGTGATCGGTGAGAAATTTAGGGAAGTTTTGAGTGCGAAATATCACTCGATTAATGACGTGGAGACGCTTGTGGTTTTGAGTGTACTCTCAACATGGTTACTATGTTAATTCACTATGGTAAATAGAATTATATATATATATATATATATATATATATACTTTGAGATACTTGTGTGGAAAAAATTTTCAAATTAGCAGAATTCGTGGATAGCGAATCGGGGTGGTTCTTATGAAGATATGAAAAGCACAATAATATTAATGTTTTGCTCTTGGTTCTTGACAATTCACATAAGCAAAGCATCATAGCTCAATCCACTACAATGGCGGAGTATGTTGCAGCAAATGCAGCAATTCATCTTGCAATTTGGTCGACAAAATTGCTTGAAATCTTGAAGCATCACACCAAAGAACTTACCAAAGTTGATTCTTACCATTTACCAAATAAACAAACCACCTAAAAATCTAGTCAATAATACCTACCAACTGGTGGTTGCATTGAGTATTCCTCACAAGACTTAGACCTAAAGATACAGCCTCAATTGCCTAAAAAACTTCTGTTCCATCAGTTAACATGAAAAACAAAACAAGCCACTTGATATTTCTAGACACATTCCAACACAAAAATAATGATTCAACCTTCTATTGATCGTCGAATTCAATCACTATTCCCACTAGTACTAGCTTCCATTCTGATAGTAGGAACAGCAAAACTAGTCCTGGACAGTTTAAAGAGCAACAGAAGCCATATTTTCAGAGTTTATGGAGAGGAAGGTGATGGAAATACAAAACCAGTTTTTGTTATGGAGAAAGATAGGTTTAGAAAGAGTTGCAATGTGTTTGAAGGGAAGTGGGTTTGGGACAATATCTCTTATCCTCTTTATACCGAAGAGAGTTGTCCTTATTTGGTGAAGCAAACTACTTGTCAGAGAAATGGTAGGCGTGATTCTTTCTACCAGAATTGGAGATGGCGACCTGATGCATGCGAATTACCAACGTAACTCTCCACAGATTTTCTGTTTTACTTTCTCTTATGATAGTCCTGATGATGTGTTATGATCATAAATACTCTCAGGTTCGATCCATTGAAGCTGCTGGACATTTTGAGGAACAAAAGGCTGATGTTTATTGGAGATTCTGTACAGAGAGGACAATTTGAATCGATGGTCTGTATGATACAATCTGTAATTCCTGATGGCAAAAAAACTTTTCTTCGAATTCCACCAATGAAGATTTTTAAAGCGGAGGTATCTAAATTTACTTACCCTAATAATCAGGCCTCTTGTGTTAGTATAGTTTCAATGGATTATGCAAATTGAGAGCTTTGTTAAACTTGGTTTCAGGACTTCAATGCATCAATTGAATACTACTGGGCTCCATTTATTGTAGATTCAATATCAGATCATGCAACAAATCATACAGTAAGGCAACGACTTGTGAACCTTGGTTCCATAGCTAAACATGGCAAGAGCTGGGAAGGAGTTGATGTGTTAGTGTTTGAGAGCTACGTGTGGTGGATGTATAAGCCCACCATTAATGCTACGTACGTCTCACCTTTTCCTCATTACCCATTTTACGAATACTCAAAAATTTTTCAAACATAAACTTACGATCTGCAGATTTAGCAGTAAAAAAAATTAAGACATTAAATATATGCATTTAGCGTCCACGTGAACACTAAATACAGAAAAAAAAATTAGCATCCACATAGACGCTTAATTCAGCCTCTTATGTGAATGCTAAAAATTCCAATTCGATGACAGCGACGCGGGAATTTTTTGCGAGTAAATTTAACGACCATGTGGACGCTAAATCAACTACCAAAATTTAGCGTTCAGTGTTTTGGCCTCTAAATTTAGTTGGTCGTTAAATGCATTTAGCGATCAAATTCTCGCACTTGGTGTCGAAAATTATAGACGTTAAATACACAGTTTTTTTTGTAGTGAATTGGTTTAGTATTCTGGTTGATGGTATGGAATTGAAGTTGACTTGATTGTATGCATATATGGCTTAACTTTGATCCAGATATGGATCTCCTGATTTCATTAAGGAATACGAAGTGACGACTGCATATAAATTGGCATTACAAACATGGTCGAGCTGGTTAGAAGCAAACATAAAAACAAACCAGAGGGTCTTCTTCATGAGCATGTCTCCTACGCATCTATGGTGAGTTCTATTTCTCCTCTAACAAAAAGAAACTGTTCCACTTAGAATTAAAATTGAAAGAGAACAGAATGGAGACATTTTTGTTTTGTATTTTAGGAGCTGGGAATGGAGACCAGAGAGGGACGAAAACTGCTTCAATGAAACTTACCCAATTGAAGATCGTCGATATTGGGGCACAGGTTCAAATCTACAGATCATGACGATACTCGGAGAAGTCTTTCAAGAACTGAAAATCAATGTAACATTCCTGAATATCACTCAGTTGTCTGAGTACAGAAAAGATGCTCATACAACCATTTATGGAGAACGAAAAGGTAAACTATTAACAAAGGAACAAAGATCAAATCCAAAGAAATTTGCAGATTGCATTCACTGGTGTTTACCAGGAGTTCCTGATACCTGGAACGAAATTTTGTACGCATATCTATTACAGGGTCATCAAAATTTTTTGTAATTCTGTAGACAAAACTAGCATCCGAGGAAACATCGACCCACAAAAATTGTAATTCTTTCTTCAACTTAGTTGAATTCCACGGTTCATAAGATAAGAAGTATCAAGTAATGAAACAGAACACGCCTCTATCAGATTTATCTCCTTATTGTATTTATCTACTAAATTGGCAATTCAAACTGATAAATTATTAACAAAAGAGTAGCCTCATCATTCTTATTAATCCGAAGATTTGAACAAAGTTGGTTGAAACTTATCTGCTGGAAGTTTTTGGACCAATTTACAAAATCTCCCACTCAGCGTCCGAGGCTTTTATGATACTCGATGAGAGCTGGTTCGGCACTGATCCTCTTCTGGACGCAACATCAATGTCTCCATGTATGATTGCTAACAATTTATACTCCTTCACTAACCTCCTTTTTGAAGAAAAAGCATCCTGAAGTTTTTTCTGAGAGGAACGATAAAAAAAGGTTTAATAAGTCTGAATATAAGGGAAATAATGATATAAATGGCATACTAAATTCAGGAATTAACTTCTAAATAAACATAATTTAGAGTGATTTGCTCAATAGCAATTTCAATTTTGCATGAGACAAAAAGGTTTCCGATAACGAACCTTGTATGATTTTTTCCCACAATGTCTAAGTGGGACTTCGTAAAGAAAGCTATTGTCCACAATGACACAGCTATCATCATCCTTCAGCTTGTCAGACAAGTCTATCGTTCCCATGCCAGCATCTGCAAAATGGTAAGTGAAGGTAACAAAATGCATCATAACTTCCCCTAAATTATTATACAAATCAGGGCATAAAATAAACATTCTTTGAAATGAAAATGAAACCATTAATTGGGCGTAAGCTAATTGGGATAAATCTCTTTACCAGTAACATTTTGTGCGGCATGAGCTTATAAGTTAATACAATTAAACTTCCATGCATGGTTCGTATCCAGAAAACATATGGATGGTTGTAAAAAAATCTAGATGAGGATACAGAATGTTTTGTTTTGCTTAAGTTTTTCAGAATCATTTTAAGGACAAAGAGAAATTAAAAATGCTTACCTGCTAATTCAGATAACAGCAAGCTGCCAGATGTGGAAGATGTCATATCCACAGTTTCACTCTCAAAATGTATGCTAGACAGGGATTTAGAATGAACAGACAAAACAGAGCCATCGACATCATGATCATCATGAACAGATAAATCATCAATATCACTAGATACTTTACTGGAGCAAATGTTATCAATAGGAATATTATCCTTACTGGATGCAGTCTTATCGCCATCAATAACTTCAGAGGGACAGTCAACCTCATCAGTATCAATAATTTCCGAGGGACAGTCAGCCTCATCAATATCAATAACTTTAGAGGAACAGTCAACCTCATTTGCAGAGCTATCTGAAATAGTAGTTGCATGGTTCAAATCATTTGCATGATTAGAATTTTGCAATTTTTCACCATCAGGAAAATACATTTGCAAAGCTGCATCACACTGATTACTCTTCACTGTATCGAGAACCTGGGCCTCAGCTAGTGATTTGTTTAACAATTCAGTATTAGCATCATTGCTTTCTTCAGCCGTACCTTGAAGATCAAAGCTTCGAGGAATTAAATCTTCAGTTATTCCATGGTATTCTGAACCATTAGCATCATTGTTTTCTTGAACCATACCTTGAGTATCACAGCTTCGAGGAATTAAACCTTCAGTTATTCCATGGTGTTCTAAACCATTAGCAGCACTGCTTTCTTGAGCCATAGCATGTGTTTCACAACTTAGAGGAATTAAATCTTGAATTACATCAGAGTAAAATTTTTTCATGTTCTCACCCACATTGTGTACCTGAACTTCAACATATCTAACTGTGTCCTGTCAAAATACAAAGCTCACATATAAGGATTACTAAAACATGTCATGTTCATTCAATACAAAGATACAACGAAAAAACCATTGTGTGTGACATTATTTGAGTTTACAGTGTTGGAAGAAAGAAAACACGAGGAAAAGTGGTACCTGAGTGAAATTGTTATCTATTTCATGGTAAAACGTTTCCAACTTCTGGCAAATATTCCCAACCCAGGATAGACTTTTGGATTCAAAATTCGTTGGCATTGTCTCTTATGAATACCAAAAGGCAAATTTTCACATAACTGCATAAGAAATATATTAACTTCAAGTCCAAGGTGATAATTTTAATCTATACATGTAGAAATAACTTCATTAAAACTCACTTGAAGTGCACACAAACTATTTGTGGGTATAAATGTTGCTAAAAAAGCAATCAATCACCAACTAGAAGCTAACAACAAAATTACAAAAAAAATCCTTAAAATTATTAAACGCTGGGGAAAAAAAAAAGCAAAAGAAAGAAAACCTTGAACTGCAATGTAAACCTGATTTGGTTTCATTCAGTGCAAAGAATTTTATCCTCAATTATGTTTTAATACTACAAAATAATGACACATCGATACAATTAATGAAACTTGAAATTGATCTTTTTAAAAATAAAAAATTGATCACAAAATTTAATAGCTAAATCACTCATCTTTCGCAAAAAAAAAAAAAGATACGCCTCTGCAAGCTTGTTTACACTTTCTACATATAATTATGCTCAATGCAAGAAACAAGCTTACTTAATCTCAATGTAATTTATCTGAACGGAAAATACAAGGTTCTAGGATATCAAAATCAGCAGAAGCAAACGAAGTAAATCGGGAAAGTTCAATCCTTTCAATCTTAGAGAATAAAACAACGTAATGATCAACCAGCACACACACAAAGAAATATATCAACTTTAAGTCCAGGGAGATAAGTTTAATCTGCACTTGCAGAAATAACTTCATCAAAACTCACTTGAATTGCACACAAAGAAACTATTTCTGGGTGTAAATGTTGCTAAAAAAGCAACGATCACCAACTAGAAGCTAACAAAAAAATTACAAATCACATCCTTAAAACTATTAAACACCGGGGAAAAAAAGGGAAAGAAAGAAAGCCTTGAACTGTAATGTAAACTTGATTTGGTTTCATTCAGTGCAAAGAATTTTATCATCAATGTGATTTTCTAATACAAAGAACATGATGACATATCAATACAGCTAAAGAAACTAGAGATTGATCAGTTTTAAAATAAAAAGTTGATCACAAAATTTAATAGCGAAATCATTCATCTTTCGCAAAAAAATGACACGCTTTTGCAAGCTTGTTTACGCTTTCTACATATAATTATGATCAATGCAAAATCACAGAAGCAAACCAAGTTAATCAGGAAAGTTGAGTCCTTTCAATCTTAGTGAATAAAACAACGAAATGATTAACCAGTACACATATAAGAAAACAAGAGAAACACATAAGCCGATAGAATCAATACAAAAGCTGCAAACTTTGACACGTTAAAAGCAAAATTGTACTCACAGATATGTGAAACAGGTAAAAGAAATGATATAATAATTGGGGGAAGTTGATGAAATAGAAAAAGAGAGAGTTTGGAGAATTACCGGAGAAGGGTAGGAAATGGTGATGGAATGGAAAAGGGAGAGGGTGTGGGTGTTGATAGGATGAAGACGGGGTTTTTGGAATAAACCTTTTGGTTTGTAATTTAAACAGAGGGTTTTAGTTGGAAAACAAACACACTCCTACTTCTATTAAAATACGTTACTGCTCATTTCAAAAAAGAAAAATATTGTTAGGAAAAAAAAACTCAAAATAGACTTATAAATCTATTCAAAAAACTTATTTAAAAATAAAAAACAAAATATTTATAAAAATATGTTGTTACATAAGGTTGGGATTTTCGAGGTTCAAGTGAGTATGAATTCAGTTTTGATAAAGCGAGAATATGAAAGATAGGGGTGTAAACGAATTGGACTGTTCGCAAGTTGTTTGAGCTCGATAAAATTTCGTTCGAATTCGACTCATTTACAATTGAGTTTGTCTGTAAATAGAATATTAGGGTATAAGTGGTTAAATGAACCGAGTTTCAACGAGATGGTATTCTTCTCTAAAGCTCGTGAACATGCATGTTTGATGTTCTTGAATAAATTCGATTATATATTTAATTTTTATATTAATATGTAGCTTTTATATTTTTTTATATTTTAAGTATGTAAATAATTTATTTAAAAATAAATTATTGTCAGAATAAAATCATATTTTGATAAAATATTTAATATATTATGATAAATTATATTATATTAATAAAAATAATAACTTTAAAAATACTAAAAATATTTAATAAATGTATTAATTTTCATTTTACATCAAATAAAATTATATTTTAATTTTTATTTAGCAATAATTGAAAAAATTGTGAACATACTTGTTAGCTAGTAAACTTTAAACAAGTTTGTTTGTAAAAAAAAATTTTGAACTTAATATAAAAATCAGTTCGAGCTAAATTTTAAACAAACTAAGCTCGAATACTCTAAAAGTCGGTTCGGTTTGATTGCAACACTAATGAGAAATTATATACTGCAGATGAGTAAAGGAGACATCTTTTTATGGAATTGCAGAGAGACAATTATGTAATTAAGCCTTTAGATATAATTAATGAATAGTAATATAATAATTAATAATATTATTCATAAAATTATTTTATTAAACTTGAATACTCTAAATTTTTTTTGTTTTTAAAAATAAGAGTGTAATGAAACTCCTAACTCAGTTGGGAAACAAGCGGATAAGGAGGGGATTGAGGTTAATACGCATGATTCTAGTAATCAAGATCCTGACAACGGAAATCTGAGGAATAATATGAGGAAAGTAACTGAAAGAAATATGATTGAGGGGAGCAACACACGTGATTCTGGTTTAGGTATAGATGGCAACAAAGATATACCGATGGTGGATGCGAATTTTGGAGGATTGGGTCAATTTACACATATATTATTTTTAAAGTACCATTTTTTATAAATAGTGCCTTAAGAAAGAAATACCAAGAATACCATCTTTAATGATTTTATTCCTTATATTGTCACATATAAGTTTTTTTTATATTTTTTCTATGAATTGTCACCTTATGGTTAACTTGTAGTAGAAAAATAAAGATGACAATAAGTTGACAAAACGTTAAACAAAAAATTAAAAAAATAAATAGTAAAACCCTAATTCCTAAATCACTAACACCTACCGCTGTCAAATTCCGTCAAATTGAATACACGAACAAAGTCGACCAAAAGTTGACAAAACATTGACTACAAAGATGACAACAAGTTGACAATAGCTCAACCAGTAAAACCCTATTTTTTTCAAAAAAAACATGCATTATTATCAATTTTTTTTATAAAACACACAGTGAACCTGGCCAAGTATGTGGGCACTAGAATGCCGCATTTCGTTCACACTTTACTAATAAAAAAAATTGAGTAAAAGAACAACAAGTGAAGCAGAAAGCATGTTTTTATTTTTACTCAAGAATGCTCTATTATAGAAAGGAAACGTAAACCACAATACTGGCAAAACTCAGGCTAGAACGGAAAAACCCCCATTTTGAAACTGTTACTCAATGTATCACTTAAAGGAAATGGATAATCTAAATCAAATATAATCCAAAATTCGCTTTTCTCCAAATTCCCCACATTAGAAGGGCTAAGAACACAAAACTAATATGTGCATGCTAATGCAGTAATTCATATGGACGCATGCATGGATAAAAGAAAGAAAAAAAATAAGGAATTCATAAGAACATAGAAGTTGCAGTTATGTACATACATCCAACCCGTTCTGCTTTAATCATATGGAAAAAAATTAACAGAAACAAATTAACAGAAACACAAGCTTTGATTGCAGCCTATCCATTAGAAAATCGTGTATCCACTGTCAAATGAACAGAGTTGGGAACTTCTCTTGAATAGAATTCATGAATCAACGCACTTTCGTCAGTAACTCCTAACCCAGTCGAATACCCGCAGAAACACAGATAAGCAACAACATAACATTATGAATAACTATCCAAAACATATTAAAGAAAATTCATCAACAAAGCCTCAACAGATTCAACCATACGCATCGCAGGCAAACCCAATCCAAACTGTGATATAGAACTTACCATCCAACAATAACCTCTTTTGGATTCACTTTCTGGTGTGACAACAACATGTTATGGTGATAATCAATGTCCAAAGCAACCTACAAAAAAATAAGAATAAAAAGCCACACTCATCTTCATAAACAAATTTAAATAAAATCAAAATTCAGTCCTGCTACAACGAAAAATAGCTCTAAAATAACCTCTAATTCAATCAAAAGAACAAATATTCAATCAATCTATACACGCAAATCACAGTTCCATGTTATAAAATCCACAGAGACCAAAAATTCCAAATTTATAACATACACATTGCACTAATAAATCAATTTTCACCAAAAAAACTAATCTACCAACTTTAAAAAATAGAAGAGAAAAATGAAAACCTGACCCAACGATTCATTATGAGGCACAGCGTAAGAATTACGAATATCACCGGTTCCATCAGGGAGGATAGATCCGAGGAGCGTCCCGATGACTCGCTCAGCTTGGTCAGGACGTCTTACATAACAATCGCAGATATTGAATACAACGAGAGGGTGAACTTTGGCAGTTAAAGTCGTTGATGAGGAAGTTGGTGCGAATTGGAGTACTGGTTTATTGCTCGTTGCCATTCTCCGACGTGTAGGTGACACTGGCGTGGAGAGAGAAAGTGTGCTTTGCGGTGCGAGTAGGGTTTTGTAGGGAGGTGATGTTTTGGGTGGGCGTATGGATCGGGCTTTCGTTGGGTTTGCGAATTTATATGAATTCAGACAATTAAACTACTACATTTTTTTAATTTGAAGGAATGTCACTATATATTTGTTTATTTTTGTTTATGTGATAATCTAATTTATAATTATATGAATACTTGATTTTATGTTTTAAAATAAAAAAATGTCTTTTTGTCCTCTCCGCATATGAACAATAATGAACAACTAGAAACATTAAACATATGTATAAACATACATTTACATTTTTACAATTATAAACTCAAAATCAGACATTTTTTCATATTTTCAAAACTTAAACTGATATAAACATAAATGAAAAAATATATTATTACAGTATCATTTTAAACACAAAATTATTCATTCCTATAATTTTTCGATATTAATTAGGGATTTTTACATAAATCTATCTCCAAATAAATAGAATTCGATTTTAACAAATTTGGGAGTTAATAGAGGTGGTTAATAATATTAATAAATTGATTTTTGAAAGAACATGGGAAGTGAAATTATAAAAAACTGATATGTTTGAAAATGAATATTAAAATTGAATATCATAATTAAAAAATATCTCTCCATGTAATAATTCCTATTAATTATTAGAATAATTATACAAATACCAGCTTTTAAATAGTCTGTGCAAATCTCAAGTTTTATTTTATGATTTTATAAAATTAACTTCCATGATTTAATAAAAAATACCACCCATTAATACTCTTTAAAATTCAAGCTAACTACCGCTAAATGTATAATTGAAAAATATCATTTAGGTCTTATCAGTTATGTATAAATCACTTAATTATTGATATTGTCACCAATGGGCACAAATTAATGTGCACGTGAACACTAATTTAGAGTTTACATGGACTCTAATTCAAATAAATGGACGGCAATAACTGTGCCACGCAGCACAAAATTCATTTCATCCCCAATATAAATCATATTTTGTTTTTCTTCCTCATTTTCATCTCAGATTCACTTTAAACTGAGTAGATTTCTCTAATTAAGAAAACATATAGTTAAAGTAAGTTTTCTTACTTTATATTACATTTTTTATTTTTATAGTTGTTGACTAATTATTTAATTGTTGTTATTGCGAATTAGATTATTTTTAGTGAATTAGATATTTTTCAGACAATTAGATATTTTTTAATAAATCATGACTAATTTACGTGTAACTTGTACTTTTTTATTATATAGGATTTTTAGTAAAATTTGATAATTAGAGAGTAAATTATAATTTTTATAAAAATAATTAATTTAATTTGTACTTAATTAAGGACTTTGAATAAAATTAACATTCTTTTTCTCGTATTATGTAGGATTTATATTAATATTTGATAATTAAGGAGTAAATTATAATTTATATAAAGATAATTAATTTAATTAGTACTTAATTGAGGATCAATATTCTTTTTTTCAATTAGGATTTTTAGTACATAATTAATTTATTATTTGTATCTACATTATACGATTTTGCATTTTATATATTATATTTTATTTTGATATTGGATTTAATTTCTTTATATTTTTAATTTAATAACTAATTTAAATTTTTTTAAATTTTGGGTTGAAATTTAGCATCTACATGGACACTAAATGTTTTAGTGTCCACGTGGACACTAAATTAGCGTCAACGTAGATGCTAAAATTTTTTAGCGTCCATCGTTTTAGCGTCCAATTTTTTGACGTAAATGCATTTAACGTACAAAAATTTGGACGCTAAGTGCACAATTTTTATAGTGAAATGAAATTGTTTGAATGATATAATAAAAAAACAAACTGAAACTTTAATTTGTTATATATGTCCCTTTTCTATTAATTAGGGATAATTATACTGATACTCTTTCAAATAGTATTCATTCAACCAAACTCAGCATATATGTGCATATTCAATTTATTCATCCTTTTTTTAAAATTATCCAACTCTTTTTAGAAAAACTACTCCATGTAACTACCTTTATGGGATAATTATGAAAAATAATAAATAAATGAAAGGTATACTAAAATTATTTTATATCTCACGTGTATATTTGAATTTTTTAGTGTTTGGGATTTTATACCCATAAAAATCCCTATTTTTTTTAACTACATAAAAATCCCTATTAATTATGTGCTATATAGTTTTCTATCTTAGATACACCACTAACTAAGAGATATACAGAATTCTATAAATATGGTAATTTTAAAGCTCAAATTCTTTTAAAACATGCATGTTATTTAAATTTTTTTAAACATTCTGATTTTTTAAAATATATATATTATTTGTTATTAAAAATATACATGTTATTTTAAATAGTTACGAAATTGAACATGTCATTTCAAGTGGTTCGAATATAAAATATGTTATGTTAGATAAAATTAAACATAGTATAACATTTTGATAAAATAAGTTTTAAAAGATATTATTTTGTATAATTAACACATCTTAATTCGTTTTTTTTGTGGGATTAATTATGTGGGGTGCCCTCAAGCCCGGCTCTTGGCATAGGCCACTAAGGCCTATGCCTAGGGCCACAGAGTTTTTAGGGCCCAAAAATATAATTATTTTGGTAATTTTTTTAATTATTTTAATTTTTTTTAAAAAAAATTATACTTTTACAACACAAAATCAAAAATAAAATTATTTATATATATAATTTTTTATTGCAAAATACATAATAAATAATTAATTTTAGTAAATAAACATGATTAGTAGTTATTATATAGTTATTAAAAAAATTAGTATAGATTTATTTAATGATGTTAAAAAGTTATTTAAATAACTTTCTTTTAATAAAATTCATACTCGTTATGGTAGATTTATTTTATGATTTAAAAAATTTAAGTTATGTTAGAATTATAAAAATTAAATGCACTTACAATATTAAATTTTAGTAAATAAACATGATTAGTAGTTATTATATAGTTATTAAAAAAATTAGTATAGATTTATTTAATGATGTTAAAAATTTATTTAAATAACTTTCTTTTAATAAAATTCATACTCGTTATGGTAGATTTATTTTATGAGTTAAAAAATTTAAGAGATGTTAGAATTATAAAAATTAAATGCACTTACAATATTAAATTTCATTAAAAAGGTAATTTGTTTATTATTGGATTTTAAATTTGGAAACAAAAAAATTGAAGTATAAAAAAGTAAAAAAAAAATTGAAAAAAATCAGTTTATGATTATAATTTTTTTATCAACCTAAAAATATAAAAATTTTATCAGTTTATGATTATATCTTCAGTTCTAAGTTTGAATTAAAAAAATATAAAAATTTTAAAATTATAATTTTTTTATCGACCTAAAAATATCGTATTATTTATTTTGCCTAAGGCCTCAAATGAGGTCAAGACGGCCCTGGGTGTCCTTTTTAATTTGTGTATTTTAACAAATACCTTTTTTCACTTTTGGTTTTGTAAAATGCATGTAATGTATGTTTGTTTTGCAAAAATGCACACTTATAACTTTATTTATTATATTTATGCATAATTCTTTTTTTT
>CANYCX010043583.1:0-18811 GCA_948193385.1 Breynia disticha f. nivosa
CTTTGTGATTGTTAGTGATTGTCATGTTGTTGATGTTTGAAGTTGGTAATTGATATTGTTGACTGCTTCTTGGATTTGTTGGTTCCACACTGATCTTGAGACATGAAAACTGAACATATTATTACTTTAATTTCCATCACACTTCCATCTGCCGGATTGTGTTTCTGGCAGGTTTATTTTTTACCACATAAATATATCACTTACTCCCTTCGTTTATAAATAAGTGTTCATTTAGATTTAAAATTTTGTTCTAAAATAAGTGTACTTTTAAAAATTTAACACACTTTTTTCTCGAAATTATCCCTCGTTAAATTCCGTTTTCATTATCTAAAAATAAAGAAATTTCGTTTTCCCAAAACTAAGACCAATAAAGCTCTTTAGTATTAAATATTTTTAACACTACAAAAACAAATGCATTAGAACCTTACGTTTTAAATAAGGGCAAAATAGTCTCTTTTTACTTACTAAATCATTTCTTAATTTGTGTGCCCATTGTTAAATTAACACTTATTTAAGAACAGAAGGACTAATATTTATCATATTGTTTCCACGAGTAGCTTTCAAATAATTTTCGAAAACAATCTTGAAAACTTGAAGTACGTAAATATTATATTAAATCCAAGTCGAGTAAATTCAGTTCGAGTCCTGGGTACGCAGCTGCGTTAAAACTTGGTTGGGAGAGCTTTGCCGTCCTTATAGTCCTGCCTGACTCGAACGAAGATTAGTCTGGGGTGCCTAAGATACTATGTAGTTCAGATAAAAAAAAGACTAAAGAACTAAGATGACTTGATCAACGAATGATCACTTGAGAGTTGATGAAGTAGAATGAGTAGGAAATTCTGTTGCGGCCATGTGATGGAATTAACAGAATTGACAACTCAACAATCTTGTACAGCTCCGCAACTCGACTAATAATTAAAGTTGTCATTTCATATTGCACTTATCTTAATCGTGTTTTGTTATTTTTTTTATCAAATATTATTATTTACGTCATAAATATTACGAAAATTAAATTCGTAATATTTGTATTGTATAATAAATATATACTCACAAATTGTATTATCATGTTAAAAATTAATACCTCTGCTACCACAAAACCATTGCAAACAATGAACCATGAACCAACAACAAACCATGATTATATATATATATATATATATAGATGTATAATTAGATAATAACAAATAACTTCAAATAATTAAATTTTGACTTTTTATCAAAAATAACTTATTCTATAATTTGTATGATAGATCATCTTAAATTATTTGTCTCATATCAAAACTAACTTTCTGTTAGTTACATGTTAAAGAAACAATTAGTGTTCCCAAGAGATAATGTTTTTTTCAAGACACAGATGACATTGACTTTTTGTTAGCAATATCAAGATTCTTCAGCTGTATTTTTTAGATATAAGTTTTGATAAAAAATGCATGGTATTAGTTTCATCAAAATCATGTGAAAACAATTACGCTGGGTGATGAAGGTGGAATAATATGGATAAATTGGTGTAGATGTACATGAAGGAAAATAAAAAGAAAAAAATTTCAGACAATTATGTGAACTACCACATTCTATGTTTCCTTTTTTGCTAAAATGCTATTTTATAGTTTTATATATTTATAAATGCACGTTTATGGTTTAGAATGTGTAAAATTATTACATCTATTCATTTTTATTGGTTGTATCGTTTGAATCTCTTGATTTTTAGTAAGTGGATTAGTTTCCTCATTTGTATATCCTGATTTTTATGAAGTAGTTATGACCGTTAGTTATGAATATGCATGAACAATAATAAACACTATAATCATTTTCTTTTATAAATCATACCATTTGAATCTCTTAATTTTTAGCAAGTGATTAATTTCATATTTAGATTGTATATCTTGATTTTTAGTGAGTAAATATGATCATTACTTATGAACATATATGAACAATAATGAACACTATATATATCTATTCTTTTTATAGATTAAGCCATTTGAATCTCCTCATTTTGTTGATAAGGTTGACACATTATATAATGAACATATATACACAAAAATATACATTTTTTGGTTTCAAATTAAAAAAAAATATGACTTATAGACTTATAGATAATTTATTTGAACACATTTAATTGTTGAAACATTATTTAGTAAACACATATGAATATAAATGTACATTTTTTTAAATTAAAAAATACATGACTTATAGACAATTTTTATTTATAAAAAAATTATCACGAACACATTTGGACAAAAATAAACTTAGTTCATACATGAATTATATTTTGTCTTTTGTAATTTTTTTTTCAATTGTATAACGTAAAAAAATTATTGTGAACACATTTGAAGAAAAATGATACATGAAAAGACATAGTACATTCAGAGTAAAAAATTGAATGTAGGGATACAGATCTTACCTCCTCAAGTAGGGCTATGCTTTTCAATCTCAAAATCCTCAAGAGTTAGAGACAATTTTTTTTTGGTAAAATGCCTTCTTAAGCTGAAAAACAAAGCACAACAATTTATTATAATATTAGTACCTTCAAAGCTAAATGAAACTTTGGTGATGAAAGAACCTTAACATCTACTTACTTCGGATAATAGCCTCAATTAATCACTATATCTTCTCAATATGGTAAGGGTTTTGGTGATTGCTTCCTATGACTGTACATAAAACGTCCTATCTTATCATTGTATTAATCATATAGTTTACCGTAATAACATCATTCTCGTACGTATAAATTAAAAACTTTCTTAGAATATCATATATTTATCTATCGTTAATCATTATTTCAATACTTTCAATCATATGTATCATACTTATAGTCTTATCTTATATTCAGATTACAGTTACTCCGTTATATAATCAGAATACTGATCTTATTAGTAAACATATCCTTAAATTAAGCTTTATGTTAACTTAATACGCCTATTCTGGAATATAAAAAGTTCATACTTTACGTAGAACTAGCATATAACGGTTATACTCTGGATATAACCATAATTACGTATTGCACTCCTGCAAAGAAAAACTCAACAATATCAACTATTCTCAAACAAAACATCAACCTATTTCTATCAACATACACCTCAATAATTCTATCGGTATAAATAAACATCAACTATATATATATATATATATATGCAAGCTCAACAACTAAACATAAGTATCAATCTGTAAACATAACATGTCATATGTACATGCAAACTTGCAACAACATGTCAAACTCCTAAGCCCAGCTCTGATGAAGAGAGAGAAAATAGTCCGGGAGTAGCAGTCGACCCACTTGTATAACCTATACGCCTATCTGAACTCACTACTAGATCCTGAAATAAAAACTGCAGTTGCATGAGTTGCGGGCTCAGTGAAGTCAGTATATCAATTAATCAATTAAATCCATTCAGTTGCATTTCTTGTGATCGTTGCAATAATATACGATTTCCTATGATTATTTCATTCATACACAATAAATTTGTATAACTTTGTATGTCTCGTCATGTAATGTAAAATGATTATGCAATATGCTCGGTATCTTCCTCTCCGTGCTTCCTCTCTAATATGATCTATCATAATATCACCAAACCATGTCTCTACCAATACCATATCATTTCATATCCATATATCCAAATCCATATTTGTCATATTCATATCTATCAATGCAATCATCCAATCGTATATCGGTAAATAAACATAACCGTACTTGTTCACATTTTTTCGTTTCGCATATCTTTGTTAGCATTTCCAATAATGTATACTCATTTAATTCCATTTTAACCATTTATAATGAATCATATATACGTCATCACACTTTTAACCATTTATGCCAAACTATATTGCATTCCAAGCAAATATATATTGTAACGCCCCAAAAATTTCGACCTAAACCTAGCAAAAAAAATGGCAGAACAGCGACTGGGAATGGCCTAGGAAACGGCAACGCTGGCAGTTCCCCAAACCGTTTCCCCTACTGCCACAATGCATTTTTTGTGCTGAAATTAAAGGGAGAACCACCACTGGAACGGTCTGGGGAGGCCATTCCACAGGCCACTCACATATGATTGGCAGACAAAAATTTGTAGTTTATGTATAGGGAGAACAACCACCCAAATAGTTTGGGTAGGCCATTCTAAAGATCGTTCGATTTGGCGGGATTTTAAAAATAAGCCGTATTTGAGCTAGAGGAAAGAGAGAAAACATATTTATCCAAACCAGCTGACCTCCTCTCGACCTAAAACCATCAAAACACCATTTCCAACCTTTCTAAGCCTCAAAACCTTGCTTTCCACACGTAGAAATTCGTAGCTTGCACGGAGGAGCATAACCTAGGCGAGCTCTAGGGTTTCTGATGTGAATTTCAGCAAGGTACAACTTAACCTAGATGAAATTTTGAGTAAAAGGAGGGTTTTGTGTAGAGTTTGTGGGGTTTTGTGTAGAGTTTGTGGGGTTTTGTGTAGGGTTTGTGGGATTTTTATGTTTATTCTTAAATATGTAAAAGGTTTAGTTTAATCTTGAGATTTTTGTAGAAGAATGGAAATCTTGGGGTTAGGAAATTGGGGATTTGTGGGAAATAAGAGCTAGAATGAGAAATTAAGCTTGAAAATGTGTTTAATAAGCGAAATGTGGTTCGATTTGTGTAGGAGATAGTGTACGGGACCTAGAGCAGAGGTAAGTGCACTGAATCACACTTACCCTTGAATGTCTTACTTCTGTATGGTTAACTATATGCGATTGAACTCATATATGTTGAAAATGCTAGAGTAAAGAGTTTTTAAATGGACTTGAGATTGGTGTTTAATTGTTGATTTTGGTTGAGACCTTGAAATGTGATTGTGATGGTGATTTGTGATTTGAGATGGCATAAAATGAATTTAAATATGGGAAGGTATGATTGTTGGGTTTGGGTGTTTTGATGATTTGAGGTTGATCGTGCGTGATACATTTTTATTAATGTTGTTGTGTGATGAATTGGTAAAAAGAACTTAAAAGTGAAATGATGAATTGATAAGCGTAATTATGGCTAAAGTGTTACGATTGTGTATACACACACACACACACATATATATATATATGTTGTGAATGTGATGATCGGTTGAATTGTGATTATGTGAGTTAATGAATGAAATGTTGTGATATGGATTAGTGTGATTAGGACAAGTGGTAACCTACTCGAGGTGCTCGTATGAACGTGTGTTGTGTTGGTTGATTGTTGCGGAATGAGAATCTTACGCTTGGCGTATAGTTGGGATTGTGTTGATGTTGTTAGAAAACATTTCATGTGAAAACTTGAGTATGAATGATTTAAAGATACTATGTGTATTGTGAAATTGGACTAGAAATGTAATTTGAGTTATGAGTTGTGTAGGGTGTTTTGATGAAGAAATTGTAAGTGTTCAATGGTTTATGATGAGATTGAGAACATGTATATTTCATTCATTTATGTCATATGAATAAACATGAACATTGTTGTGTGTTCATCAAAAGGTGGCCCAACTGAGCGAAAGCTCTTAATAAATGAGGGGGATTGGCTCAACTAAGCAAAAGCTTTATTTATTTCAGGGGGATTGGCCCAACTGAGCAAAAGCTCTTAATAAATGAGGGGGATTGGCCGAACTGAGCTAAAGCTATATTTATTTCTAGGGAATGGGCCCAAACTGAGCGAAAGCTCTATTTATTTCAGGAGGATTGGCTCAACTGAGTGAAGCCTCTATTTATTTCAGTGGGATTGGCCCAATTGAGAGGAAGCTCTATTTATTTTAAGAGGATTGGTCCAATTGAGCAAACACATTATTTATTTTCAGGGATTGGCCTAAGTAAGCGAAAGCTCTATTTATTTTAGGGGGATTGGCCCAAACTGAGCAAAAGCTCTAAATATATCAGGGGGATTGGCCTAATAAGCAAGAGCTCGAAAATATAAAGGGGGATTGGCCCATTAAGCATGGATTATTAAGTGTGCATAAGCATTTTGTTACTAATACAGTTCTTGGAACCAAACATGCATCCATATATTTGTGATTTGCGTATGAATTATGATATATGAGTACGTTGTGTGAAATGATTATAGAGATGGATGCCATATGCGTTATAACCTTGATGTTGAGTTATGTGGTTTGATATGGTAGATCGTATGGTTTGTTGTATTAGATTGGAGTATCATTGATATGACATTTCTAATAGATCAATATGTGCTTTGGAAATTTTTATGTGCGGGAACTAATATGATGTGTGCACGTGATTTGCTATGAGTTTTGGTAGCTTGTATGAATTGCTTGTAATGAAGTAATGGAACTTGGATTCTTGATGATGGTTAAGGAGTCAAAGTGGAGCATGTTGTGAGATTTATGTATTATGGAATAATGTGAGTGCTGAAATTGAGTTGTGGATGCTTGATGACTATTAAGGGTGCTGTTAATGTGAAATGCTTGCAGAAATTTTCTATGATTTATGGCTGTGTTTGGGTGAAATGTTAAGTATGAATGTGGCTGTTTCGCTAGACCCAACAGGTCAGAACGGGCTAGGAAACGACCTATGCAACCGTTCTCCCAGTCGTTCCATTTTAAGAAGAAAATCAGTAAAAAGGAAACAGCCAGGAGAACAGTCTGAGTAGGTCGTTCCCCAGGCCATTCCTATGTATTTGGCAGTGTAAAAATGTAGCTGTGTACGAGGTAAATGAGAATAACAATCGACCTAGTACTTGGTAGATTGGTATAAACTACGATTTATGACCCTTAGCCTTAGGTAACGAGTTAATGACTATTGAATTGGGTAACGTAGGGTGGAGTCCCTATCCTTAATATCTACACCACCTAACTCACTTTACCAACGAGTACTTAAGCATTAACTACTTTGGTAAGTGTGGATAGGTGTACTTACTGGGTATTTAGTTACTCACGTGCATGTGTGTTTGTGTATTGTGTTCAGGATTGAAGGATTCCACGGGCGAGGTCGACGAAGCACTCATTTGGAAAGAAAATAACTTTTAAAATGCAGATGATTTGTATAAGCTGTGTTACATAGTGCATTGTAATGTATTTCGGTGCAACGCATTTTAAGAACCCCCATGTATATATCTTGAGCATCGTTTCTCTTAAAAAAATGGTTGCTAAAATTCTAAATTTATTCGAAATTGAGTTTTATAAAATTGAGCGTCACATATATAATAACGATATCTAAATTACATATTAACTTATATTTTAAGTGAGTTAGACTACTCACCTGTCAACTAAAGTACTCGAACTGGCGTGTACTCGTGTCCTGTCCTAACTGTCTAGTCTGTCGTCCTATATAAATATATACGAATCTTTCTATAAATTCCAATATAATTACAGTAACTATAATGCATGCCTTAAATTAACTCTATTAATTTTCTATATAAACATATTTATATTTATATATATACATATAAAACACCCTATAAAATTTATTACACTAACATATTAAATTTGCATGCCCCTAACTCAACCCTAACAATTTCCTATCTTTTCTCAAATTATCAATTTCTAACTTTAACTTAATTATACGATAATTTCAACATTAAAACTCGTCAAAATTTATGGCTAACTTCAAATTTTATATTTTTCAACTATACCAATGAATTTCAGCTCGAGATTACAATCGATTCTATAACTCGAACATGTTTCCTAGCCCGATTCCACTCTTTCTCTCTCTAGATTCTCTCTCCTCCCTCTCCTTTTTCTTTCTCATGCCTCTTTCTCTCTTTTTCCTTGTTCTGAAGGTTTCTAGATTCTGTCACATATTCTTTTCACATATAATGCTCATCTCTAATTACAATATATTTCAATATATTTCACTCATCTTCTTTTTATGTCGCTGATCTCTGATTGATCAATCAATATCCCTTACAATTATTTCAAAACCTCCTCCAATCAACCAACAATCCTCATATCATCACTCTTCTCATCAATTAACATATATATAAATGTACATACCAGTGCATATCAATTTTGTAATCCGTATACCTAACTTATTTTTATATATACACATCTCATATATCCATCTTATCATTTCCATAAAACATAAATATAAATCATGATCATAAAGCCATAGTTAAGTGAGTTAGATTACTCATTTGATCAACTAAGATACTTATTGTGAAGCTCATTTTTAAAATCTTTTATTCCGAATAATTTATACACTTTAAAGAAATATATAACAATCAAATCAATACGAGGAGAGATAAAATATGATACATGCAATTTCTAAAATTTGGCCCAAATCTTTTCTCAAAATAAATACAAACGCAGAAGTTGTAGTAAAGTTTTGAAAACAAATTCAAAACACTCAATGCATGTATATACATTTATGTACAAAATGTACAATACAAAATCTCAAAGTACAAAATCTGGAGCTAGACCTCTCACTAGTATCGCTCTAAGCTCTAATCATGACAATTCTCTGATTTAGTAGTTGCTATCTATGATCTGTACAACATCACAAACAATTCATACAGAGGTGAGTATTTTCATACTCAGTAAGTGTTTTTCATACACTTACCAAAGTAGTTAATGCATAAGTAATCGTTATTTATTATGATTTAAATACTTTATACCATAGGATAAACATTCCTATTAATTTCCACACAGTTCTGTATTTAAGTCTCAGTTTAAGTGTTGTTCACAATTTTCCCCAGGAAGCACAGGTTGTGTTGTCTCGAGCAAGAGGTCGTGCTCATACCATTTTCTAGAATTCCTCGGGCACCACTCATGGTGCCAAAATTGACCTGAAGCACGAGGGCGTGCTGTCAATATGGGGTCATGTTGACTCTCAGAAATGAACATTTAAGTTTTGTTTTTAAGACAATCAACACATAGAAGCATTTCCTTACAGTTATTACTTATCCCAAGTATTTCTTATACCATTTCTATAGTAATAACAACCATACTCCTTCCGCATAGCATAATCTCAAATCAACCACAATCAACATACCAAGTCAATCCATATCACATAGCACATATTCTTGCTTAACTGGCCAAGCCATAACACAAATCATTCACACAGTAATAAGAACAACACAGGATCATTAACTCAGCATATAAAAATTCATTCTATGGTATTAAACACACATGAAATGCATTTATGGAATGAAAAATGCAATGTTAATGCAATGGCAAACTGTAACGTCCTAAAAATATTAGAATTAAAACAAAATGAAAAATGAAATTAAAATGGAAATAAGTTTGAAAGGAAAATGGATGAGCTACAAAAATATATATAGGAATGATTGGAAATGATTGCATGAAGAATGAAGCACAAGTCGTGCTTGATTTGGGTTGGTCGTGCCATGGAAGTAGAGAAAAGCACGAGCCGTGCTTGCTTAGCCTTGGACTGTGCGAAGATTGTTGGGCATGATCTGATTGCACGACCCGTGCCATGGTCATGCCAGATTGGATTAAAAAGTTATGCTCGATTTTAAAACATCATTTCTTATAAAAATTTATAGAAAACTCACAGAAACTGAGAGACTAATCGAAGAAACCCTAGAGGATGAATTGGGGGCAGATTCTTAGCTAAAGTTGATGAATTTTCATGGAAAAAAGATGCATATACGGTAAACTCTTGTTCCCTATGTATTCAACTATACCTCTGCTATATTATGAGTCATGGCAGAGTTATGAGTTTGAGAGTTTGAGATTTTGAGATGGAATAAGATAAACTCTATGTGGAATTGTTGAATTTAGTTACATTGGAGTTGTTAGTAACTTTGTGAATGATTAGGAAGAGTTAATTACAAAAACATATGGGACTTAGGGCTTTAAGGTTATAGAAGAAAGGAAAATAAGTGTTATTTCCTTATAAGAGAATTATTAGAGAAATTAATGTATGTGTAATGAAATTGTATGGAAATTATATGATAGGAGACTAATTGCAGAGCTTGGATAAGTGTTTGGTTTATGCTGATTATACGGGAGTTTGAGGTAAGTCTTTTACACTTACTATTGTATATTTTGTATTTGTACGGCTAATGCTATTTGATTAATGTATACATGTGTTGAAATGATAATCCAAGTATGTCTAAATAGACTTGTTTGCCAAGTGTAATATATTGAGCTATATGCCTTAAATTAATTATGTGAAAGCATAAAGTGTAAGAATAAGCTAATGTTGTTTATATAGCATATTGATAAGTATTGGTATGGAGGATTCTTAGTGAATCCAAGATTGAGTTTATAGTGAAATGTTATTGTGGTTAAGTGATGATGATTTATATAAGCTAAGCTTATGATTCAAGATGTAAGTATTATGAAACTTTGATTAAGTATATAATATGATAGCATGGTTATGCTTTGGTTTTTATGAAATAAGTTTGAATGATGCATATTTCATGTATGAAAAGTTTATGAAAATGACTTATGAAAGGTTTGTAAAGAAGATATGTGAGAATGCATTCTATGATAATAATGCACTGTCATTGTTTATGATTATAATGCATAAGTATTCATTTAGTATGCATTAATAATTGAGTTATGCTATGCCTATATGATAGTTGAGAAAAACATGTTATTGCTTTAATTATGAGAATGTGTTATCATTCCATTTGATATAATGATGCATAGCATTTGATTTGAGATTTGGCCATATGAATGCATTTGATTCATTATATGTTGCATTCATCGTGTGACACTTGGCTGAAATTCTAGGCTAGGCCAGAGGATGATTCCGAGCTGGGCTCAATTCTGGTCTGGGACCGAGGATAATTTTGGGTGGACTCCTGATGTCGGTCTAGGACTGAGGAAAAGGAAAAAGAAAAAGAAAAGGAAAGAGAAAAGACAGAGAGCAATACCTGGGGCATATTGCATGTGAACGCATTAGCATCGCACTAACATTCCATAATGCATTCATATATGCATCCATTGTTTTGGTTAATGCCATGAGAATTTGGATGTTAAAATGTTATAGCCATTAGTCATTTGGTGTAATTATTATTGTATGAATGGATATGTGTAGGATTGGAAAGGTGATCATTACCATGGGTTTAAATGATGTGTAGTTAGAAATGATTTGAGATAAGTTGGAGGGTGAAATGTACATTTGAAGTAATTATACTTATGTGCAAAGAATGAATGGATGGAATGTTGTAAGCATGATTGTTTGTTAAGTAATAGAATTGGAAAGGGCTTGTGTAATGGTTAATAGAAGTTACAAATTAAGTCAAGTACAACTTAGAAAGTTTAAATAGAAATGATGGTAAAACTTAAACATAAGAAGGTATTGTATTACTAATAAGAAATAAATTTGATATAATTTTAAGCCTTGAATGAGGTTTGGATATTGGTTTTGTACAATTGGTTAGTGAAAGGAATGGTATGTAGAAATGGTTATTTATTGAGAAAGAATAATTTGAATACTTTAAAAGAACTCATAAGTGAATTTATAAGTATTTAAGGTTGTTTTGTGTCTAGAATGGCTTGAAAAGAACTGGGATTATCTGCTATTTGAGTGTGTTATATAGTGTATGCAGAAGTTCTCAACTTGTATTAATGTGCAGAAGTTTCAAACAGATCAGTAGGTCAGCACGCCGTCATGCTGAGCAGCACGGGCAACGTGTCAAGCTCTACGATGGCAATCCATATTGATATCTTAACTAAGAGTAGTTAAACACTTACTGAGTAATTAAAATTACTCACACGTTTGTTTGATTGTGTTGTTTGCAGGTTAGTAGGGTTTCCACAAGGAGGATTCAAGCATGTATTTAATTAA
This sequence comes from Breynia disticha f. nivosa, assembly GCA_948193385.1. Taxonomy (NCBI): domain Eukaryota; kingdom Viridiplantae; phylum Streptophyta; class Magnoliopsida; order Malpighiales; family Phyllanthaceae; genus Breynia; species Breynia disticha. The sequence goes on from CANYCX010043583.1 coordinate 11,701, forward strand.
AAGAGGATAGTTTTGTAAAAGAGTTTTCAAATGATTCAATTGGTTTGAAATTTGTATTGTAATTTCCTTTGTATATATATTTATACTTGATTAATTGTTAACTCTTTCAAATAGAACATATAATCATCCATATTGTTAATAAATAATCGAAAAATTATGACCCGGGTTTTCTTCAAAATCCTCTTTTGCACACATTAGAGGAATCCTCATTAGCACATAGCAGAGGATAGCATACAACTTAAAGAATGGCACATAGCTCGTAACAGTCACACAAAGCTCGTAAGGACAATACACAACATGTTCGAATGACACACAGCTCGTGTCACACAATGCTTATGCAACATATGAATGTTTCATATGCATTCATAAATTCAATCTTATGCTTTTATAACTCTTTTGAAGTTCATAAGCACACAGTATTTATGAACATCAAAGCAAGCTCTTAATTACATCATTTATCACATAGCTCGTATGAACAGAATAAGCAATAGCCATCCATTTCCATTCATGCCTTTCACGTAATTTCAAGTTCAAAAGCACAAAGCAATATTAAAATTAAAGGCATAAATCACAAAGCACATAGATTATACATATGTCCATATCATCATTAGCATCAAAGTTAATACACATAACAATCATTTTAACCTATATGATCACAAGATCATCACACAGAGTACACATAGCAAATATAGAAATAAAGTCATTTAAGACACATTTTGCTATCATTTAACATATTTGCGTCATAATCAAGTATGAATTAACCATACAAGTGCAAGACCTACAATGGTAAGTGTAATCGGCACTTACCTTGATATACGTGCAAAGTCGGCTCTGAGCTCAACTTCGATCCAACAGTCGTAAGGTTCCTCCTATACAAAATAATCATTAAAGGCTGTTAATATTCTCATTCTATAACCGTAGAATTCAATTCCACCCTTTCTACATCAAACACTCAAGTTCACAGTGACTTCTAAGCTATTAAATTCTTATAAGCTCATACTAATCATTTTTTTAAACCTCATGATTCATTCTCAATAGTTCGACCAACTCAAAATCAACTATCTATCCTTAATTCACAAACTAACTCAACTCCTTTTTATCAATCCAGAAATTCTTAGTAGAATATAACTCACATATAACTCATTATCAAGCTCATAAGCTTACCTTGATATGATTAACTCCAAGTTTTGCAAGAATTTGAGTTCTTTCTTGCTTGATCACTTAGTACAGATGATTCTAGGGTTTTTAGCTGCTTTCTCATGCTTTCTTTTAATATTTCATTCTAGTTAGCAATGAAACAGTAATGTTCTACCTATCCAGAATCTCAACTGGCTCCTCCTCGTAAGATAAGTCCTTTGAAAAATCTAACTCTGGAGTCTTTAACACATGACTAAGATCAAATCTGTACCGTCTCAACATAGATACATGAAAAACATCATGTAATTGGGACAACTCCTCTGGTAACCTCAATCGATATGCAAGTGGTCCCACTCTCTTAATAACCTAATACGGTCCAATATATCTAGGACTCGACTTACCTCTTTGCCCAAATTTGATAACACTTCTCCAGGGCGAAACTCTCAAAAACACTCTATCTCCGACATTATCCTCTATTGCCGAATGATGTCTATTGAAATAAATCTTCTGCAATCCTGAGCCGTTTGCATACATCTTTTCACAATATTAACTTTCTCGAGAGTTTGTTGAACCAACTCTGTCCCTCTATCTGTCGCAAACCATCAACATCTTAGTACACTAGACTCCGGCACCGTCGCCCGTATAAAGCCTCATAAGGTTCCATCCCAATACTAGAATGGTAACTATTATTGTCAAAGGAAAATGATCATCCCAATTACCTCCAAACACCAAAACACAAGCTCGCATCATATCCTCGACTGTTTAAATCGTCCACTCAGACTGCTCGTCAATGTGGAGATGAAAAGTCGTACTAAACCTCAATCTGGTACCCATAGCATCCTGTAAACTCCGCCAGAATCGCAATGTGAATCTAGGATCACGATCAGACACAATCAATATCAGAACACCATATAATCTAACAATCTCATCAACATATAAACTAGCCAACTTATCCAACGTATCATCCTATCGGATAGCTAAGAAATGTGCTGATTTCGTTAGTCTATCAACTATCACCCAAATAGCATCTTGACATCTAAACGTCCTCAATAAACCCACAATAAAATCCATGGTGATCTTCTCCCATTTCCATTCCAAAATCTCTAACAGTCTCAACTTTCTGGCTGAAGCTTGATGTTCTACCTTGATTACTGACAAGGTAGACATTTGGCTACAAACTCTGCTATCTCCTTCTCATGTTCACTACCAGTACATCTCTTGCATATCCCGTTGCATCTTAGTACTACCCGGATGAATCTAATAAGGCGAAGAATGTGCCTCAATCATCAAGTCTATCTTAGGAAACACAGTTGTTCCTCATAGCTGAACAATCAAGTCATCTATTCGTGACAACGATTAATTATTCTTCACTGTCACCTTATTTAACTGACGAATAGTCGATGCACAATTGCATACTACTGTCTTTCTTCCGCACAAATAACACCGGTGCGCCCTAAGGTGATACACTAGGTCGTATAAAATCTTTTTCTAAAAGTTCCTCTAATTGTCTTTTCAACTCCTACAACTCTACAACTATCATATGATACGATGCAATCAATACTAGAGCTGCTCCCGGTACAATCTCTATCCTGAAATCAGCCTCTCACTGGGGTGGTAACGGTAACTCCTCAGAAAATACATCAAGATACTCCTGTACGATCTTCACATCTTTTACCTCTAACTTCGATTGATTCAAATCAATCACAGAAGCTAAGTAAGCTTCATAACCCTCTCTCAATAATTTAGCAGTAGCAACTGCTGAAATCAAACATGGAGGTATCACTTTTTGCTCGCCAATTAAAAACACTTTTCTTTCACCATCAAACTCGACCACTACCTCTTTTGCACAACAATCAACCATAGCTCTATTCCTAGATAGCCAATCCATCCCCAAGATAATCCCAAAGTCTGCCATCCTGCAGTGCCTTAATAAATGACACACTAACAATGTACCTCATACTGGCATAGAAACAGTGACTGTGTATCCTAGATGCTCTATACTACCTCCATTTGTTCTACTACTGACTCACTCATAAATAAACAAGTGGAACCCAAACCAATTAGTACTAAAGCATAATACATAAAAATGAAAATAGTACTAGTGATAACATCTGGATTCTCTGTCGCCTCATCTCTGTTCATAGCAAAAACTCAGGATTATGGTGCGGCCCTTCACTGCACGGCCAATCCTCCTACTCCACCTCTAGAGGCTGCTCCTCCCATAGAAGTAGACCCTATACCTCGTCCACCTCTGCCTCTATTACCTCCCGTAGAAGCAGTAGTCTTATTGTCACCAACGCTGCTCTGTCTAGACACAACTCCTCCCTTGGATTCTCTCCTCTTTAGACAGTCTCTGCTGAAATGCCCTGGCTGATGATAAGTGTAATAAAGTTGAGAATCTCTGTCGGTATATGTACCTGTATCACGACCCTCAGAAATAGGAAGCCTAGTGGAATAACTCCTCCCACCTCCTGCTCATCCCTTGGACTGTCTACTACCACTCATACCTGTGCCATGAGATGGTCTAGAATCTTTATTCTTTTATCCTCCAGTTGAACTAGAGCTAACCAAAGCCTTGTGTCATTTGCCCTTTCTTTTATACCCCTCCGTTGCTAACTCCTCTTCCCTGATAACAGTCTCAAGCAAACTCTGATAAGTAGGGGTTTCATCGCAATTCTGGTATGAATATTATACCTCAATCCCCTCTCAAATCTGTGTCTTCTCTTCTGATCAGTATCCACATCCTGTTGAGCATATCAAGACAATCTAGTGAATTCTGCCTCGTACTCTATAACTATCATCTCTTTCTATGTCAGCTCCAAAAACTTTATCTTCTTTTTCGTCTGATACAACGAGGAGTATACTTGTCAGCGAACTTCTTCAGAAAGTCATCCCAGGTGGAGGATCATTCTGAATGTTAGGAATTGACTCCCAATAGTTCCAGACATCCTTCTCCAGCAGAGAAGTAGTATATCTCAATTTCTGCTCAACTGTACATCTCATACGAGTCAGAATACGATTGGTATGTCTGAACCAATTCTTTGCTACTGCAGGATCGATTGTGCCCTCAAATGTGTTTGCCCCTTGCTTTCTTACTTTTTTGAAGTTTTTATCAATGTTCATAGCCGATTGACTTCCAGAAGCTCTCTGGCTTCTCATCATCTTTTGTATCATCTCCCAAATGGAGCATATGGAGGATCATACGAGGGTAGAAGCATATTAGGCTGTGCAGTAGTCTGTGCAGGCTGCTCTAGAGGTGTTGAGGCTGACCCTTGTCCTTCCACTAACTCTTTGGACTCTGCAGTGTGATCATGCGAAACATCGTCTATAGGCTCCATCTGTTATAGAAATCACAAGTTCAATTTATTTATCTTTTGCCAAAACATAATGCAATGAAATCAATTTTGGCACAGTCCGCAGAGACTTTAATCCCTGCTCTGATACCACTACATGTGAAACTCATTTTTAAAACCATTTATTTCGAATAATTTATACACTTTAAGGAAATGATATAACAATCAAATCAATACAAGGAGAGATAAAATATGGTAAGTTCAGTTTTTAAAATTCGGCCGAAATCTTTTCTCAAAATAAATACAAACGCGGAAGCTATAGTAAAGTTCTGAAAACAAATTCAAAACACTCAATGCATGTATATACATTTATGTACAAAATGTACAATAAAAAATCTCAAAGTACAAAGTCTGGAGCTAGACATCTGACTAGTATCGCTCTAAGCTCTGATCACCACAAATCTCTAATCCAGTAGCAGCAACCTACGATTTGCACAACATCACAAACAATTCACACAGAGGTGAGTATTTTCATACTTAGTAAGTTCTTTTCATACACTTACCAAAGTAGTTAAGCATAAGTAATCGTTATTTATTATGATTTAAATACGTTATTTATAGGAAAAACATTCCTATTAATTTCCACACAGTTCTATATTTAAATCTCAGTTTAAGTGTTGTTCACAATTTTTCCAAGGAAGCATGAGTTGTGTTGTCTCGAGCATGAGGTCGTGCTCATACCATTTTCTAGAATTCCTTAGGCATGGTTCGTGGTGATAAAATTGACCTAAAGCACGAGGGCGTGTTGTCAACACGGGGTCGTGTTGACTCTAAAAAATGCACATTTAAGTTCTCTTTTTGAGACAATCAACACATAGAAGCATTTCCTTACAGTTATTACTTATCCCAGGTATTTCTTATACCATTTCTATAGTAATAACAACCATACTCCTTCCACATAGCACAATATCAAATCAACCACAATCAACTTATCAAGTCAAGCCATATGACATTGTACATTTTCTTGCTTAATTTACATGATTCGTGTTGGATAAGCTAATCATGAAAATCATACTGGAGAATGATTATATTGTTTGAAATATAATCTTTCTTGAGTACTCAGACAATTATAATTAGTATAATTTTCATAATAGGCAAATCCTTGATCTACAATATAGGTCATATATGAGCAATCAACTATATATCAACCTTACATCAACAACTCTTATATGTCCATTCTTTATTCATTTCTTAAGCAAATTCACAAATCATAATGACAATATTTCACACTTCCACATAATTCATATCACACATCTGAATCTCATATCTTACAATCATTAAACTCTATAACACACTCAAAATTTATATAAAACACATATATGACGCATATGATCCTATTACATACATTATCTAAGATAAAGAAAGAGAAGAACTAGAGCTCAACTGTCCAACTTGCTACTTCTATCTAGCTTCTTTGTACTTAAACAAAAAATGCACATTTTTATGATTTTTATGAGTTGCGACCTCAGTGAGTAATCAATATACTTATTTATCCAGTTTCATGTATATATTAATAATTTCTTTCAATCATATGAACTTAACATATTAAATAATTAATATTTATAACTTAAGAACCATTTCACGTACCTATACTCACTTACACCTCTTAAAACATATGTATTCATAAACTTACATCAACAATCAATTACATTTTTTTTATCATATTTCATTCCTTCAAAATACTATATGTAAACATATGCATCCATTATCATATGTGCATTCTTATGTGCATTTATGTATTTTATCTATATAATTCATTTTTATTTATCTGTACATCTCCTTTTAAACACTTATCTCTATGTTCATATCCGCTCCTCTCCATATAATAAATTAATGGTCATTTGTGCTCATCACCAATTTAATCAACATCAAATCATCACCATTTACTTTTTTGTGCATCTCTAATTATATCCAACATTGCTATTTGTATGATTATTAAGAGTGTGTGTGTGTGTGTGTGTGTGTGTGTATATGAAGTCAAGAAGGATCATATACTTCCTTTTCATATTATTGATTATGTGTTTCTTTTAATCGTTTGAATATGATTTATTATAATCATACTTTTACCCCATTCAACATATATGCAATATTCTTCCATTTACTGTGCAAATAAATTTATTTTTTGCATGATTAACATGTATGCATCCTTCAATTTCAAACATATCATGTGCATATAAAAATTCATCACATATATGCATCCTTCAATTTCAAACATATCATGTGCATATAAAAATTCATCACATAGAACACTTCAACTATAGACATTGTACAATGATGCAATCCCTACACGCACATTAACAATCTCACACTCTAGCCATTCTAACAATTTTATATATCTAAATATCAACATATAACCATAAACAATCAATGATGCATATTCTTTAATTATCTTTTCTTTAGGTGATCACACATTTAACCATATGTAAAGTGTGCTTAGATTACTCATCTGTTTAGTAATCATATTCAGGGTTCTCTTGGACCCCGATCCTAGTATTGTCATCTACATAATCGTCATATATATATATATATATATATATATATATATATATATATATATATATATATATATATATAAAAAATAAATCTATCTCTCACTATTAGTCTCAAAACAACTCCAGATC
>CANYCX010043599.1:0-11364 GCA_948193385.1 Breynia disticha f. nivosa
ATGAAATCAAATGAAATTCATAAGGAATTGGAATTGTAAATCCAATTCAATTGTTTGGTATAACATGTAAATTCTGTGATTTCGAAATACTATCTTTTGTTTGGTATGTTAAAATCTTAAAATTATTTGTGAGTTATGACTAAAATATCCTTGTAAAAAAAGATGTAGAGAAGAAATGAAGGTTAATTTTGTAAATAGCTCTTGATCTTGGATTTGAATTTCCAAATCTTACCACTTTAGCTTGGATTTACAAATCCAACTTTTTAACACATTTTCAATTCTTTCATTTGCAAATCTAAGATTTCATTTTTTTTAAAAAGTGCAAACCAAACAACAAAATTTAGAATTAGAAATCAATTCTAAGCAAATCCATGGAATTCATCCATACCAAACACACCCTTAAAGAATTCAATTTTTATTAGTTATTTGTTTTGTTATAACAATCAATTAAAAAAAAAAACAGTTTGTGTTGCATGTTGGTCCATACCTTTCTAAACCCGTGTTTTGTTACAATCTAATATATATTGTTTTTTTCAGAATAAAAAGCAGATTTTATTTAAAGATACTCATATATATGCAGCGACAAATATAAAGTATACAATTCTAAAAAAATGATATCTATAAAATATTTTTTGAAATTTATAATGACAACATATTTAATAAAAAATTATTTTATTTAATATTTGTTTTATTTTTTTAATATTATAAATATTTCTGTTAAATTTCTCTGTTACATTTTTATATTAGAATATGGATTACTCAAAATGGTATTTTTTTGTTATAGGATGATCTAGGATTTTGCCAAGTTTTTTTTTTTATGTTGTGGAGCTTAACTAAAATTTATAACATTTATTTGGAATTTTAGGGTATCATGGTATGTGTCACACAAAATTAGACCCTTTCCTATGGACTTGTGACCAACAACATTAATGCAAACCTAACACCAAATTGGTTCATCTTTAGCCATATATAATAGATTTTCTAAAAAATCAATTTGGCAAATTAATTTCTCATATGTTTTAAATCTCAATTTTTTATGGCAAAAAAAAATGATAACAAGTAGATAATATGAACGTCAATCAAGACAACTAGTTGACAAAAAACTGACATTTTTTAAATTTAACTATAATCTAATATATAAATTTTAAAATTTGAACTTCAAGAATTTGACGACAACAAATTGGCAAAAAATATTGTTAACTTGTACAAATACTTGATGTTAATTTATTTAAACCATAATTCTCAAATTAATGTTAATTTATTTAAACCATAATACCCAATTTAATGGCGGCATTTTTGTAACTATTTCGGCAGCTCTACCATGCTGGCCACCATTCTAGTCGTTGAGACTGGTGGCGTTCGACTTGTCTCGAAAAACCAAACCTAACCTTGGTTTGTAGTCCGATGTTCTAAAGCTTGGAGATTCAAAATTTTTGTCGAGTCGCACCTTTTGCTTCTACATTTTTCAGATAACCACAATATATATAAAGAAAATTGAGAGCCATTTACATTCATCTATGGTGAATTCAGTTCTTGTTACCGAAGAAGCAGCAAAAACTCAAAGAACTACGAATGAGTCCAGAATGACAATAGTACAAATATGGCTTACCAATAGTGGCAGTTTGTACTGTTGAGGATACGGGTAATTGATATTTTTAATATTTGTTTTGTTTTTTCTAACTTATTAAGTAAATGTTTTATTATATTTTTTAAAAACAAATGCTTCAATTACGAATTATAAACGTTAGAACGTAATACAGAAAAGACGGAGGAATTGAGTCACTCATAGTATTTAAGAAAAATGATCCATAACAAGTGGGGTTTGCTTATGGACATCACACGGGTTGACAATTTTTGACTCAATAACACGATTAATGAGTACACAATTAGACACGACACGAATGACACGAATTTCATTTTTCTATTTTTTATGCCATAAATAATGATATTTGTTAGAAAAAATCACTGACACGATTACAACCCGTCAACCCGAATTGCCACCCCTCAATTCTTCCATATTTTTCTTTTTTTTTTTACTACTTTTATACTCAACTGCTAAATATGGAGCAGAATAATTTTGCCATCCTCAACGCAAAGGATGCCATTCTGCACTAATTGCCATCGAATATAAATTAGGTACATGTGAAAACAAATATATTCATTAATGATTGATCATCGAATATGGGTTTTTCGTGCATATCGTTTGTTAATTTTTGAGACGATAACACGATTTGTAAGTATATGTTTATGTTACGACAAAAATTTAATTTTTATAAAGTTTATGCTACAAATAATGATATTTGATAAAAAAATACTATGACAAAATTATGACACGTTAATTTTAAGATGTCATAAAACTAAACATCTATACTTGTTTTGACATGATAGAAGGAAGGCACACTTGGGGCCAAATAAAAAGTTGATGAGTTTGTTAAAAACCAGAGGACCATTCTCTTTTTACTTTATATTTTTAGGATACAAATTTTGTTTCTTTCTCATATAGTTAGTAGTTGGATAAGTGGGCATGCATTTTCATATGTTGGACAATTTTCCAAAATTCCATATGAAATAGAGGATGGATTTAAAAGGTGTTTGTCCTATATTCTTTAGATGTGAAAGAGAGGTGGATTCTTTTCTTTATAAATTGGTTTTAGATGTCAATGTTTGTTTTCATATAATAAATGAGATATTTAATTTTAAATTTAATGTTTTATTTAAAGTATAATATTAATTTTTTTTTCTAATTTAATGTTTAATATTAACATTGTCGTTTGATTAAAGTGATAATTAGTATACTAATAAAAAAAAATTATATGTTACTAATAGTGTTATATCATTGTTAAATTAGAACATTAATTTTCAATCTTTTATATACTTAGTTCAAAACGATGTCATTTTATTATGATAAACAAAAATCAAAATCAAACCCAGATCAAAGGTTTTTTTTTCTACCATATGCACAAAGATGAATTCTTTTGAGTAACAATTATCGAAAATAAGTTCCCTTCATCATAAATCATCAATTTAATTACTAAAAATAAAATTATTCATGTTTTTATTAACCGAAGACTTTAAATTAAATTACGATATAAGCATTAAGCATCAAATTAGACAAAAAAATAAACTTAATATTATACTTTGAACAAAATATTTGACCTAAAATTAAATTTTCCCCCATAACAAAATTTAAAACTAGTTAAAGGTACTTAGAATTTCAATTTGGTATAGTAAGAGTTTATAACAAATTTTATCAATTGCTTCAACGTTTCGTTTTATTTGACAACAAATTTAAAAGTGGAATTCAGAATGAATGTGCACTTTTAAAGAAATTCGCATAATCAAATATATTGATTGTAGAAATTTTGAATAAACAAATTTCTGAGCAGAATATACTTGTAAGAGAAGTATCATTGTTTACTTCGATAATCTCATGTAACCACATGGAGCTGATGCGGTCAAAGAATGAGAACTAGCCACAATATCTCAAAGATTCACCCAGACCCGTGTCGTCTTCTTCTTCTTCTTTCTTCTTTGCATAGAACTCCAGCCTTTAACTTATACCATATTACAGAAGGAGGTGCAACAAGGGGAGGACCTCCTTCGGGTCTCCTTTATTTCCGTGACTGGTCGGAAAAATACGTGAGCAGATGGTATTCGCTGGGAGCGTACGGATTATTTTGACGACCCAGGATTTAATTTTAAGCTAATAAATACGTTCTGCAAATGAAAAAGGACTCGGGAATATGCAACTCAGAGAAAATTGGAGAGGTTGCGACCCCCATGCATCTAAAACTGAAACATGTCGGATCTCTCTTTATTGTCCAATCGATCTGAAACCGTATTTACTCCGGAGCAATTATGGTTATGGCATCACTTATTCATTCAGATTTTTGTCCTGCTGCAATAACCCCACATGGATGTGGCTGCTTACATTGTCACACAAAATGGTACTGAAATGGAATCCATTTGTGGTTCTTACTCCTCCGTCATGGCATCAGAAAACTGTTGTGGAGAAAACCCAACATTTAATGTATAGTAAGTTCAACATCACATTAGAAAGGCAGCAAGTGTAACTAGATGAGCAAAGAAACAGTGTATAATATGAACACTTATACTTGGTTTTCCACTTGCTAGTGACACTATCGGAAAAGTACACCCTCCTATTAACTAGCAACGAATGTTCTACCTTGTCTCTCAAGTTGGCAAAAAAAATTAGTTTGTGATGATTCAACTTCAATTTGTTCTATAACAAAACTAGCTGTCATAACTAAATTAGTTGTCTTAATTAAGGGTAAAACGACGATAGCTTTCATAAACAAGTCTTACATGCGAATATGCGGTCTATTTAACACTATCCAAATTCAATATAAAAGGGTTTGAGACAAATATGAGTATTAAAATCACTATTCGTCATGGAGTCGGGTTCATTCCTTCATGAACCCGTTTACATAAATGGATATGAGTAACGGATATCTTTGAATAATTTTATTTTGATTTGAGACCGATACAAACAATGTCTAAATGGGTTCGAAATGAATGCGGATAATAATTTGCTCAAACAGATTCAAGTTCAAACAAGACAATTTTTACTAATAACTGATCTGATTCCATCCTAATCACACATCTTCGAGTATCCTGAAACTATTCCTTACCTAACATTACCAAGCATTGCATTTTTTAACACAAACATGACCCATATTTGTTTATTAATCCTCACTCGTCATGATCAAGAAATTTGATCCACATATTAAAATATTCTAAACAAAACTTTAAAATCTTGCATATTCTTTCTTTCCCACTCATAATTGAAACGTGGAAAAGCGAAAAGTGCAACAATAAACAAATGCCAAATCACAAGAAAAGCTGATTGAATCAAATGGAAAAACACCAAACTTCTCAAATTTTGATCACTTAACAAGTAATTCAAGAAAAACAAACAAAAATTCACTACAAAGAAAAAACAAAAATCTCATCAGTTTTTCAGGCCAAAGTCTCTACATTTTCTCTAAAGACTGTTAAGATATCAACAAAAGTTACAATCCCAACTAGACTACAATCATCTTCCACAACCCACACATAGTTCACTCTATGTGCTATTGCTTGAATCATCACTGCAACCAAAGAACTTTTTGGATGGCAAATTATAGCTTCAGCCCTTCTAACCATTCTCGCTGAATAACTCATAGACCTACTGTACGATCTCTTCAGCTTCGTCGCAGGCGCGTTTCCCGATTCCTCGTCAGAGGACGATGAGGAAGAAGATGACGAGCAGGACGATGAAGATAAAGATGTATTTCCGAAGTATGTGGAGTTTGTATATTCTTGAAGCATTGCTTCAAGACCCTTTTGTTTTAACCTTTCGATGACCACCCTTACGAGGTCTTCTGGAGGACCTCCGCCATCAATGTAGGCCATTAAATCACCAGAAGATAGGGTGGTTATAGCTGCTGCAACTGTCTCATCGCAGCAAGACATTGTGGATGGAGAAAGCTCTCCAATTAGACCCCCTTCACCATCTACAACAGCCACCGAGGTTTGGTCTTTTAGTGACTGAGAAATTGCTGGTAAAGCAGATGAAGCAGGGGAGTAATAGTCAATTGTTTTGACTTCAGTGTTGATAATTTTGAGAGTTTCAATGGAGAGAGCTGAGATTGGTGAGAAGACTCCAATTGAGCTAAGGAGAAACCTCACTATGTCTTCTTGAGTTAACCAGCAATATTCTCGACCGTTATGTACTGTAGTTGGTGAGAGTTTTTGATGCTGTTTTCTTCTGGAAGTTGAGCTTAGTCTTCTCTTGATTGGTATTACCAGGTTTTGTGCTCCTTGGAGAATTAGATCAATTGCATCTACCAATCTGTGAAAGTTGAGATAAATTAAGAAGTTATGATCAAGAAAATAGGAATGAGGAACATTGCAGCAACCATTTCATGTGACAGATTCAAAACAGACTAACGTTCAATTTAAGAAACAAGAGAAACCGAACTTTGAGGAAAAAGAATAGCCAAGATTGTTAAAAATTGAGATTTATTAGTAACTTAAGATGAAAAATAGGAAAATGAACAGGTGGAAGTGGAAAATAATTGAAATAATACAAGAAAGAGTTCAAAAAAAGAGGCCAGATTTCAAGATTATACAAAAAAATAAAGCTGCTGCAAGTAATCGACAACAGAAGAAGAATCCAAATTCACCATTTTCAATACCTTGACGACGGATCCAAATGCATGACATCTCCAGAATTCTTCGACAAAATAGCAGAGACAGGTGCCTTAAGAGCATCTAAAGGACACAACAAGTTGTCATCTTTACAGAGATAACAAATCACATCAACCATGCAAACTTTCCCAACACACCTACACTCCTCACCACCAACACCGTGCTGGTCTTTTTTGGAGTGATCTGAAGTGGGTTTTGAAGAATGATCACAGTTCCACACACTCAAGAATGTCTCGTCGGAGTTGTTCAAAGCATAAAGGATGTCTGCAATGGTGGCAGTTAGTGAAAGGGATTGAAGTGGTGGTTTTCCAAGGCAGAGGTCAGACACCTCCAGTGAAAGTAAGTTCACTGCCATGCAAGAGCAAAAAAGAAGGTTTTTTGAAGACAGAGGTGAAGTCTAGAAGTGAGTTTTGGGATTGATGAGGATGATGATGATGATGTGGTGAGTTGTGAGAGTGGAGTGTATTTATAAGGAGAAATGGGAGATGACTGTGGAAATGGGCACAAAGAAGAGTGGGGTCCATGAGATTTGTGTTTCATCAATTTCTAATCCGACAACACGATTAATAAATATACAATTAAACGCGACATGAATTACACGAATTTAACATTTTTAATATTTAAATCATAGATAACGATATTTGATAGAAAAAACGATCGATATGATCACGACCTAAGAACGCAATTGCCACCCAATATAAAGATTGATATTGGTATCTTTCAAGAGGGAGTGTAGTTTAACTCTCTTCCATGCGTTTCATAAATTATCAATCGCTCAACTATGCTGGCGAAACCATGTCATGTTTTGCATACAAAAGTTTGTTCCAATTTCCCAAAATATTTTTGTAAAAAAAATTGCCAAAAATATATAGCAATATTGAAATAGGGTTTCGATTAAAATAGATGATTAAGCCATTTCAACTACTTCAAATATTCAAGTAATTTGATATATGACTCCAAACGACAGGCCACAATTTTTTTTTTTATTTGACAGCATTGTTCACAAATTCAAGATTTATAACACGAAAAATAAAATAATTAAATGATTAATAATGAAAATTACTGCAAACTACGAAGGTGTCGTCATGTCAGTGTACTTGTGGCTGATCAAAGAAATAATTAATAATAAAGGACACATCAAATTTTTATCTTTTTTTTTTGTTTAAATCATTAGAATGGGGACATAAGGTTTATTTTGTGTATAAATAATGGTGACGGTAATTCTTGTGTGTGTATCCCCTTCAATATGAACTGTACGATTTTATTCTATTTTGTTTTAGTTAAATGAGTTAATAGTATAAAACTAGCAGCTGGATCTACGCAATACAGTGAGATGTTGTATATGATAATATTAATTTTATAAATTTATACAAATTATTTTATGATAAACACTATGTTAAAAATAATTAATCATAATATAAAAACTTATTACGCATGTTTTTATTATAATTTTTTAAATATTATTATTGATTTTATTGTTAATGAAAGAATAATTTATTTCGTCTATGATGTTTAGGTGTGTCAAATAAATATAATTAAGTTAAGAAACTTAATTATGATTTATTTGATAGAAGAATTAAATTAGAAACACTTTTAGTTAAGAGACTAAAATATAAATGTGAAGGTACTTATTCACCGATAGGTACCTCCATTCTATAAATATTCATTCTCACCACACATTTGCAACCACTCTTCCACATTAACTACCAACACATCAGATTTTCCTTTGTGGAGTTTTAGAATGAGGATTCTAAAATTTCTCTCCGAATAGGTTGATCGGAATTTCTGGTGTAAGATCAAGTGCGAACATTGCTCGTATCTCGATATCCTTACGCCTGTGAATACGATCATACCCTTCAACGTAATAACTTTTTTCTTCCGTTGCGATGAACGGATTTTCAGGTAAAAAATACTAATTTAATTAATTATGCGTTAATTAATTGTTATATATATATGTGTTATGTATATATTCGATTTGTTTCAGTTAATCTTATAAATACTATTATGTTTATCAAATATAAAATTTGTTGTAAAATTCAAATTTTAGTATGGTGAAATCATATTTTTAAATTATATAAATCTGTTGCAGAATTTTAACATGTAAATTTGTTGCGAAATTTAAAATTTAATAAATCTTCGTTATTAAATTATGAAATGTGTTAAAATAATATGAAACTAAATGTCAACACTACATGTATTACTTTTAAATTAGTATATATATATATATATATATAAATTATTAGTGAAGCTATAAGAGAAATCACAAAATATTAAAATAACTTCGAAAAATTGTAAGAAGGAATTCATATGATCATTTCCCCCTAATATTTTAGTGGACAACACGAATTATATAGCATAAATAACTGAAAAGTAATTAAAAGAACTAAAGCCTACTGATTTTATATGAATAATGATTGTATATTACAGTACCGTTCCTTCGCAGTGCTATTAGAATCGGATCGATGATCGAACCGGAAAAGAAACTAGATAGTTGTTTCATTGGTTGAACAAGTGATAAACTAGCCAAACTAGTAATTCAAAAATAATACAAATAAATAAAAAAATATATAAAAATACAAATTTATATTTTTCAACACTTAAAATCAGTCTGGTTCACCGGTTGAATCAACCGATTCACTAATTTTCATCAGTTTAATGCCGGTTCGCTTGCAGACCGATTCTAAGGGGTAAATCGAGATCAGACTAGTGGCTAGTTCACCGCTTTACTGATTTGACCGACCAGTTCAATCATTTTTTTATAACATTGTTCGTGCACTTCAACCTTTCTCACTACTTCTTCTTATTTAGTTGTATTAAAATCAAACAAGTTGATTAATTAAGGAAAAACAAACACACATAGAAATCTATTTGATTTTGAATTGATCTGAACTTAATTAAAAGAGTTAATGATATTAATTGTAGGAATGAATGCAACCATTGCCAAATGGCTCTCCTGATTTAAGAAGCCAAAACCACTAATAGAAGTATCCAATTTCCCTTATTGGTGAAAAGTTGTCATTGACCATTAAGAAAAGTTGTTTCTTTAATCTTGGGAGCATATCTAAGAGTTTTGAATTTATGAACTTACAACATATGTTTTATATATTAATATATTTGGGTATGAAATGAATATGTATTGCAGTTGTTAATTATGTGCTAATTACTATAATAAAGTTTAATATCTCAATTAAAGTTATCTACTTAATACAATATAGACATGAACATGTCATTTTACAATAAGTGTGGAGTCATAATATAATATGTGTAGAAATTTGGGGTATAAACTACTTTATGATGTGCGTAACTGATAATTATACCAACTATATATTAAGGATTGTGGTCCCTAATTGAACACACTAGAAATAGAATATATGTTCATTAGGTTTCTTAATTGCTCTAAAAGAAAACTTATTTCTCTTAGAGAAACATGTGGGATCAATTAGAAGATCCACATGCCTAGATTCACTACAGTTAATCAAAAATCTGATTTCAACCTTTTAGGTACGCTTCTGCTTAAGTTTATTATTTTATCTGTGATCGATTTTTGAGTCTGTATACGGTCCTATTTGTAGATTTGGTTTATTGTAATCTTGATTTCTCCAAGAGTATTCTCAATTGTCTTTATAAAATACTACTATTTACTTTATCTCAAATTTTTATTTACTTTTATATTTAATTTAATCTCCTAATAATTTACATTATATTAGACACTTTAATAATTTCTCTATTTGATTTTATATTAATGAAAAAGTTTGTTGGAGTTTTTTTTCTCTAAATATATAGAAAGTGTTTAAGTTGAAACATCTCATCCTTATTAACATATTAATTATATAATTACTGCTCATATTACTGCATAATGGCGAATAATTAAAAACCTTTTATTTCTATTCTATATTCCTTATAACTATACGTGTCATTTCATTATAATATATCAAACACGCATCGTTTTCTGTGCATGCAATGTACAACACGGTCTAAGACACGGACAGAACACGATTCGTGTTAGTCAACACACTCATGGGCTTGACCTTGTGTTTATTTAGCATGCCCCTTGTTCTGTTCAACACGGTCCCTGTGTCAATTAAACATGACTCGTGTTGAAACTGTTGTAACCTGAAAGATACTCCATGTCAACCTGCAATCAATCTTAAAGATCATTCACAATCAACATCAACTCTCATACATATATCAACATTTAATATTGTAGGAAATATGAGAAGGGGGGTTGAATCATATTTTCCTCTTTTTCGACTTTTCGTGCGGAATTTTGGATTGAACGAAGGTGTTTGGAAGAAAGCAAGAGACAACTAACACAACAATATAGAGTGGTTCGGAACTAAACTTTCCTACTTCACAACCTCAGTACCTCTACTAAGGATTTTCAACAATTTCACTAATATTCACTTTCGAGCTAAGTGAGAACTCTTTGTAACAATCTTTCCACGAAAGATTTACAACACACACTCACAATTCTATAATTTCTAAGTTCCAAAGAACTTACTAACACTCAGAATTAGCTTCTACAAAGCTTTACAAGAATCACTCAAGAATCAAGCAAAATATCACAAAAATGGAAAACTAAGATTGCTGGAATGTTTCTGAAGTTGTGTTGGTGAATTCCTCTGAGTTTTCCATCTATTTATAGCCTCCAGGAGCGTATATAACCTTTGGAATCGAATATAGCCGTTGTGGAATTAAAAAGTCTTACTTTACAAAAAGTTGCCCGAGAGGTTAACGTGCGTTATTTTCCTGAATAACGTAATGTTAATCCAATTAACGTGTGTTTCCATGATATTAACGTCGTTATTCTTCACCTGGGTATTCCATGAATAATGTGCGTTATCTCCATCTTGAACCCACGTTAATTTTCACTGTTTCCAACTTTTCTCCTAAAAAATCAATCTTTATCATTTTAAAACGTTTCCCATTATCAAAACTAAGTCCGGGACTCTATGTTGATCACCCTTGATCCAACAATCTCCCCCTTTTTGATAATGACAAAACTTTTAAAAGGATACAAGATTGCAAACATCAACAAAACAAACTTTTGGATTTTGATCAAGATTTTAAATCTTTTCTCCACGTTAGTTCACAGTAAATATGATAAGCAATCTCATAAGCATGATTGAAAAATTGAATAATCAACGAAAA
>CANYCX010043804.1:0-26935 GCA_948193385.1 Breynia disticha f. nivosa
TTTATAACCTAAAGATTTTGTAAAATAAAATGATTTGATATGAGTATACATATATGTTGTGAAATGAGTTTGAGAAATTGAAACTTTCCTTTAATGAAATGTATTGTTATTTTTCCTTATTTTAAATTAAACTTTGATTTCAGAGTTTAAGTATTGTCTGTAGAAGGGAAGTTATACGCGGATAATATTTAAATTCGGGGGTTACATTTTGGAAGTTAATTGAGTAGTTAGTGGGTACATTTTTGAAAAAAACATGGTAAGTGAGATTATAAAAAGTAGACATATTTAAAAATGAATGTTAAAAATATATATTATAATTAAAATGTGATAATCCCTTATGTTAAGCAGAATAAGCAACTTTTTCAATTACTCTTTCCGTTTTCGAAAAACTGTCGAGTTATTTTTTTCTTTATCAAATGTCATTATTTGTAGTTTATACATTATAAAAATCAAATTCGCATTGTTTATGTCGTGTAACGTGTATTCACAAACTATGTTATCGTGTCAAAAATAGATCAAAGTAACACTCACTGATATTTTTCTAACTTATATATGTTTTAGTATAATGTGGCATTTATAAACATCTGATTTCAGGCTGCTTATGGTGATATTCATATACTTACAGTTGAGAAACACAGGAAAAACAGCTCAGAGCGATTTAGCTTAACTAACTATTTGTCTTGTGGGTACACGACAAGAATGATACGAATTCAATCTTTTTAATACTTATGTTATAAATAATAATATTTTATAGAAAATATTACAATACGATCGTAACACAACTAACACGAATTGCCAGAACTAATTTCAGTCTGCGCAATACTAATACAGTTTCATCTTTTTGTCATTTTAGCTTCAGCATATAATTTTCTAAAGAACAACATCTTAACGAGTCACGTTATTGTTCTTGTATAAAAGAAAGAAATCTAACGAACACATTACACTTTTAGTTCCAAATTAGTCACATGAATTGCGCAGTCTGACTCAGATGACATGACAATTATCAAATTCATCCATTCGTTCTCTAAAGTAGCTCTCAAGTATAATGTGAAACCTATTCAGTTCATCTAACTTTGATACATTTCGCAATCTGCAGATACCAAATTCTAAAATCAGATTCTGCAGCGATTTTATTGTGTAATCCTATTCAAATTTACCAAAGAAATGCATTACATATCATGTTTCAGCTTTTCAATTTTGAAGACACATTATCTTTACATTCAAACAACATTAAGAAGAGAAGCAGACAAAGATGGTCACCGTATAAATGCTTCCATTATCATAAAAATCACTAAATATCTTGCCATTTATAGATTAAATCTGTCAGTTGTGATTCTAGGAATTCCAAAAGTTCAAATTTTCTCCCAATTTACAGCCCCACTACCATCTATCAGCTTAAATTACTCATCTTTATCTTCTTTTGAATTTTGTAAACTGGAAAAGAAAATCAAAAGAAACAAAAAAACAAACCAGAAACAGAGAAAAAACAAAAGTGAAGAAACTTCCTCTCTGCTGCTATTTCCCATGTATTATATCAGCATATCAAGTCCCATCTTCCTCCCAAAACTTCCCAGCAATGTTCCTGGATTAAATAAACCACAATGGAATGACAAAAAATGAAAGCAAAAAAATATTCAGACACCATTTTTTTTCAGACATAAAACTGATCAAAATCAAAGAAATAATAAATAAAGAATGAAACTGATAAAGAACACACCTTGAGGCTTACAAACAGGAGGTTCTTCAAAAAGAGAAAGAGAGAGTTGTTTATGTGCAAGACCAATATCAAACAATATCAACCCTGAAGAAGGATCATTCACCATAATACCTTTAACAGGAAACCATAAAAACAGTTCTTCTTGAGAAAGACCTTCCAAACCTTGAAGTCCACCATAAGTTAAATTAGCTGTAACCACAGTATCAAAATACACCCTGGTTTCAAATTTGGCCATGCATGGACCTTCCAAGTGGACCTCTAACAGACCAGTTTGGTCAACACTATAGGACATGACATTATCAGGAAACAAACCACCTGGAAGTCCCTGGCTTCTTAGTAGGTTCTGTATGGAAGATGAGGTGGTGGAGAAGAGGAGGAAGAGTGAGAGAAGAAGAGAGAGGAAAGATATTTGTGTCAGAGACATTGTTTATGTGAAGAGAATTGGAAGGACAAAGACAGGTGTTTTGAGGTTTTGTTTTGTGGGGTTTTAAGGTTTTGTTTAGTCACTGTGTTATGATTTCTATTGGTCAGGCCTTTGAAGAAGTGTCCAATATATGTGCTGTCCCAAGTTAAATAGTACATTAATTTGTATCACTCATGTTATAACACTGATGTTTCATATATTCACAAATTATATTATCGTATTTTTATTTTAATTGTTTGGTTTTTTTGTCTGAATCACGAAATATTCTGAGTATTTTAGACTAATTCTCGTTTAAGCCGGGCAGGACCATAAAAAAGACAAAATTCTTTCAACTGAATTTTAACACAGTTGCATATTCAGAATTTGTGAATTAGCCTATTTCCAGTTTAGGATGAATTTTGGTTGGCATGGAAACAAAAGAGAGGTAAAAGAGAAATGCTGCCCAAATCAATGAACAGCACTTGGAAAACGGCCAGCAATAAAAAATCTGACTAGGGTGAATTCTACGAGGTTAAACAAATTTACTGATAATAACAGATTTAAAATTAATTTTTAAGAATAACGATCTTTAAGTTAAAAGATTTCGACATATATGAAAAATAGACAAATTGACACAATCGTTTGCACAACAATAAGGATGGCCGTACTACAAAAAGGAGTTGGTGGCACGACAAGAAGATTTATTGCTTTCGTCACTGCTTACGAATACGAGATATACATTGATTTGTTATAATTTAAAAGGCTTGTATTTATCTTATGTATCTACAATCTACGTATATGAAACAAATATAAATTTATTATTACATTTATCATTTGAAGGAAGAAAATAAAAGACATGCCAAATAAGAATTGATTATGGTGTATAATAGTTTTGGCAATTTTGTAGAAAGAAGGAACATTGTGGTGGTGAACTTCCTTAGATTACGGGCATCTCAATGGGCAAAGTGAGATAAGATTAAAGCTTTTGGCAATTATTTTCAATGGAGGAATTAAATTAATCTTTTCTTTAAAGGTTGGTAATTCGGATTAAGCATGATTGTGTCGTATTTTTTATTAAATATTATTACTTATGACATAAATATTGTAAGAATTGAATTCATGTCACTCTTATCATGACATAATCGTGTATTCACTAATCGTGTTATTAGATCAAAAATTACTAACGCTACTTTTCTTGGGTTAATCTACACTCATAATCATGCACATACAGCAAACAATTTTCTTCTCTTGACGACTCTTTTGTGCTTGTAATGAATATTTTCGTACATTTATTAGTTGGAATATGTGATTGCTTTTATTGACTTAGAACGTTCTTACATAATTATTATAAACTGTTATTCTTCGTTTGTGGGTTCAACGGTTAAGGTGTCCAACCCTTTTCTTTGTGATCGCAGTTTTGATCCTCCGTAACTAATCGAAAGGCGTCTCCCTACCTTTATTTTGTGAGTTAGCCCGACCTTTTTCTTAAAATTTTGTAACAGAAAAACTGTTACCCCAATCATAAATGTTTCCATCACAATATCAACGCTCAAGAACCATGAGCCACACATGATCTGATTTCCTTCAATTTGAAATGAAATGATTGCTCGCCATTATTGTTGTTTTTTTGAATATCATTGAGTGACATTATTGTTTGGAAGGAATCAATAATGCAACACCAGAGTTGGAAAAATTGAATAGAAATTGGCCAATTAGAATCGACGTTGTTCACAGTTCGGTCATGAACTGCCGGTTTCAAATCAATAGTTTAATTTATTTTTAATTGGAAGAAAGGCGAATCGAAATTAGAACCAACAATTTCGATCTGTCAATTTTGGAACCGAACCGTCGACAATTTTACGATCCGATTTCGGTTCTATAAACTTTGAAACTGTAAATTTCTCGTTCCGAACTTTATACACCTTGTCCCCTTGAACTAATTGGATCCAAGCTTCCAAATAAACAATCAGCAGTCGCATTATAAGGACTAACATACTTCCACATTGATGGCAATGGCCAAATTCTTGACAATATTTTGCTGTTCTTTTAATTTTAGAAAGACTAGGCCAATAACCAGATAAACTTTCACGAAAATCCTGAGCTTCCAATCCATTTTCGATCATTTAATTTTTGGTTTTGTTGCAGAATCATCTGTGTCTGATCTTTTCCGAACGTTTTTACTCAAAGAAGAAGAATTTTGGTTTGGTACAGGAAGAGTGTAAAAAGTTTTATCTGGAGGAGACGAGGGTATTATTCCATAGGTTAAAATCGTGTCATATCCACCACCATAAGATGTTGGATCATACTCTTCAAATTCAGTATCATCCAATGCAGCAACAGAATAAGAAACAAATAATTTAGTCTACACATCAAGATGAGGAGCTGGTTCATATAAGTGCTTTGGTTCACTGTAACTTGTTCCTGAGTAAGCTAAAGTAGAGCAGCTTATTGTAATCAGTGAAAATGGAGAAGGGTTGTAAGTAAGCAAAATCTTCGCATTCATATGAAGTTGTGGAATTCTGGAAATGGCATGTCTTCATCACTGTAGAAAACAAACTAAAATCAGAGAATTGGAACTGTTTTATTGGATCAAAATATGGAATTTAGCCCACATGGAACTAAATTAGCCCTCCTTTTAACCCAAACGTTCCTTGAATGGGGCTAAGAGTCTTGCACTAAAATCTGTTTGCATCATATGACATTTCTGACTAATGAAATGACAATATGATCATTAAAGATATTTAGTTCGAAATTGGAGTCAATTTAGTCTTAAATCAGCCAAGTAATTAGTCGACTATCTCAGACAGGAGTTGGCCTCTAGTGTTGTAGATAATGTTCCGTGAGCGCTAGACATCACTACTCAGAAATTGTACGTTTTGAGTTATAGATTTTTATAGTTTTATTCTGAAAAAAATATTTGTAGGTGAGGTGGGAAAATGTCATTACATCTAGTCGAGGTTACGATTCTTTTAGCTTAAATCCTCACAACTAGTGCTAGTTTTTTTGACAATTTTTACGCGCTAGGTCCGATCATTAAAAAATTGTCCACTTTAATCACATACCATCATAGTTTTGCGTTGAAAAATATGCATCGATAATCTAAAAATGTATTTATAAACAAGTTTTAACAGACTCTAAACGATGTGAAAAAACGACACTATATTTCGTAAACACATTGAATTATGAAGATGCTGCTATATAGAATGCATATATGCCCTGTCGTATTAGCTTTCTCTATGGATTCTTCTGCTTCATGATTGAGTTCAACACATGAAAAACAAAATAAATGCGTTAAGTAATGAAATTGTATGGCATAAAAGGCTCAATTCTGATTTGTTGAGCATTGAAATTATCCATTAAATTGTCTCATTGAGTACTTACAAGGTTAGGTGCCAATTACATCGCTGGCAAGATAACAGTATCGAATCTTCATCAATGGGTCCAAGTCCAAGATACTGCCTAACTAGATCGTCTCATATAACCAAAAAAAAAATATAGAGTTTGAACATATTTGATGATAATTATTTGACCAAACCTTGTATCACATCAGTAGTTACGCGCTCGGTTGTTTTAGCTTAATCAGTAATCTCGATTGAAAGTGTTTTATTGCTCTCGTGGCCCTGTCCGACTCAAACGGAGATTAATCTAGGGTGCCCAGATACCTTTGGTCCAGATAAAAAACAGAAGTTGATTATTTTAAGATGATATGCAAAGATTAGGGAAGAAAAAAATGGTGGAACGAAGGAACAAATTAAAGCAAACCAAATCTTGTACTCATATGTGCAATATCTCTCTTAATAATATCTTAAACAATTTTAGTAGTTATGTGATTTTATAATATTATATTTATTTAACGAATTGTTTTAATTGAATAATATATATTTAAATGAATATATTTATAATTTTTTAATGAAATAAATAACAAAGCAACCTTAGGACAATCTAAGCAATATGATTCACGTATAACTTTAGACTTTTATCATAATATATATTAGTTTTCTAAAACAAAGGAGCAGCTTAACCTTCCTTTCGGAGTTTAGTGATTGGATTAAAGGCTTACGAACTCTTAGGATAAGCCATATACGTAAACTTATGTTTGACTTAAACTAATCATAAACCTGACAACAGTCTAATCTGATTTCTGTGTTTAATTAATTACATACAAAACTATATGGAAACCAAAATGGCTGTTCTTATATTGGTGATATATTAACCAAGTTAACCGCCCCAATTAACTAGTTCTTACATCGAGTAAGATCAGACACAGAGACAAAAAGGAGGACGAGGGAGCGACTGCTCTTTTGTCATGTATTCTTCTATTTCCGCTATCTTTATGAAGATACATCACTACTGAATAACTCCATAAAAAGTCAGAGTTGCAATCTTATATACATGTTGAACGAAACGATGATTGATATATTGTTTTCAATCTAGAAAAACGTCATAACGTTAACACTTGACACGAGTAGATAAACAGAAGTTTGATTGATTAAAGAAGAATAAAGATGTTGCTTACATGATAATTATGAGAGTAGAGAAAAGAAATAAGGAGAGTAGGTCCAACCCACCCATTTCAGAACTCCATTTGTACCATCATGAACCTGCACACTTGCTATAACCTTATTTTTATCTCTTTGAATCCATGGCCCTTCATTCTTCTTCCATCAATCACACCAAAATTGACCCGTCTCAGTTTCTTGTTTCCTTGTGCATAATGATGATGTCTTGCTGATTGAGGGGACGGGTCACCTATGGACCATTCACATATAACTCTATCTGTCGCACAAGTTGAGTTAATTACTTCGACATTAGTTATTGTAAGTGAAACAGTTGGTTCCCAGATTAGGGTTTCATAATCTCATGTAGGGTCTTAACCTTTGCTTTCAAACGTTTTCGTTATATATTTTGAATCTTAATTAAGAACTTGGAAAAATAAAATCTCTCTCTAAACTTTAGAGAGCAGCAAACACGAGGACAAAAAGCTGGCATAAAAGTGTAAAAATTGAACTGGAACAGATGAATCAGAACTAGAATCGAAATGTTGAAATGGGCCATATTCGGTTCTAGTTCTATGAATTATGAAACCGTGAAACAGCGGTTCGAATCGATGATTCGATTACTTTTAAAGAAAAATCGTAAGCGAACCGGAACCAAATCGGTCAGATTTGGTTTCGAACCGCCAGTTCTAAATCGGAACCGGTTTACACCTCTGAGGTGACGAGAGGGCGGTCGTATTCTCTTACGTCTTGTCGTGCATATGCTTATCATTTCGCCTTTTAAACATGTATTTTTCAGTGATACCTTTTTTTATCATGTATCTTCTTGTACCACTTTCGACTCGTTTATTTTCGCTCTTTAAAAAAATATATAGATCCATCATCAAGAGCTATCAAAATTGATGTGTGGAAGAAATTTTTGGAGGTTTTTATAAAATGTGGGACCAAACACAAGACTTTGAAGAATGTTTGAAGAAGGGGTCAATTACAAACGTCAACTGCATAGTGGTGAAGCTAATTTTCGGTGATATAACACTTGGTAGTCCACAAAGCCAATGATTGACAAGTTGTCATCGTTTGGAATTGATGAACTCTTATTACTTTGTTGGAAATTAATTAAGAATCAAAATATTAATTTAATTCATCAGAAAGTCAATCGAGATAGGGAAGTCTAAAGAGAGATAGCAAAAACAAAACTCTATAATTCCTTAAAAAGTAGTCGGACTCGAGAGACTTGGAAAGATTCGTATTGAATGCAGATCTACTGAAAAAAGACGTAAGTAAATCTACAATAATTTATGAATTTACGTTTATTATAACTCTTTAACATGTGATTTACACTTGTTTCTTAGCAAAACGCTTAATGAGTGAGTTTGCGTGAGAAAAAGTTGGTAAAGATTGTAAGAATTTGAAAAGTAATCCCATGCTATAATCTATGCACAATAATTATCAATCCTTAAGATGGAATTACCCATAATATGGTGACACAAATGCAAGCTTAGACCTCTTTAATCAAAATTTTTTTTAAAATAAAGCATAGATAATCTAAGAGTTCAACGATTGTTTAATGCTATTGTAGATTACTTTAGTCTTAATCACCTTATCTATATATTTATTTAATATTTTGTATTATTTCTTAATTTATATACATTCAAACAATATTATATTCCGACTTTAAATTTTGCCAAACTATCTCTTTCGCTCTCTCTTTCAAATCTATGATAAATCTAATGTTTAATCCGATCATCATCTACCAACCAATTTTTTTTTTGTCAATTACCAAAGATTCAAATCCTGTTTTCTTCAATTAAAGGGTATAAATTTTTGAATTCATTTTACTTTTAATTGAGGGAAGATTGTTGAAATTTGAAACGAGGATACATATATTATTTCTTTTTCTCATTTTAATAGACAATGTTCTTATATTAATTGTCTCAATATATAGATCATTTATATTTTTATACACATTTATTTATTATTTAAAATTGAATTTTGCTCCTGTTAAATCAGTGACATTTTTATCATTCCGATACATATTCATCCATCATAGTATTTATTATATTAAAATAATTCATTAAATAAGATTAATATTGTAAAATCATATAATAAGTACTATTTATAATTAATTTAACTATTAATTTTTTAATTCATATCGCTCTTCTAAAATCATTTATTAATTTGGGACGGGATGAATAATCGTGAATAAATTGAAGAGCAAAATTTATAGTGAATGGCGTATCTTTCTAAAGCCCTTAATCCTGACAGCCACGACAGCCCTAATGTACTTTGCTCTTCTTTTTCAGTCTGACCACATTCTTTTCTCTCAGACACATGCAGTCATGCCAGAGATATCGACATTAATGTTATTATGTCCTCTCTTTGTCATCTTCTACACCTCAATATTACCTCATTATGACATCACTAATATTCCAAATATATTCTATCGTATATGGACTTTGTATGTTTACACATTTACGACTTCCAAGCTCATCCTGCACATGCACTCCTATCAGCAAATCAATGGTGCATGTGATTAGTGGTTCGGAATTTTTTAAGAGAGATGAAAATAGACGATAAATTAATGAGATTGAATTATAAGAATACGCACGCGAGATAAGAACGGTCGCCCTTCTTGTCCCATTTGTTTCCGTTGTGGTATGTGATAACGTTAATTAGTAGTAATAGAAGATTAGCATACCAAACTAGTTATTAAATATTTCCTATTTCCAATTACGTATTCGTGTGCTTAAGTGAACTACAAGCATTCCCTTGTTGACATTAATGAAACTTATTAACTTTGATATTGTTGTTAACGTCACAAAAGTTGTAAAACAAATGGATTACAAAGTTTGAAGGTGGGATGACAATTCATGTTCGTGTCATAGAAGTATCTAATATTATCATTAACAACATAAACAGTACAAAAATCAAATTCGTGTAATTTGTTTCATGTTATATCGCATACTCACAAACCGTAATATCGTGTTAAAAGTTTTTCATACCTAACAGTAGTTGAAGGTCTTCATGGTGGTTTTTAGTTAGTGATTAGACACGAATTGTTTCCAGAGTTACTCTCAGGGCCATATCTGAAGGAGTTTAGTTTAGGTGTGTGTGGTGGGAAGTCATAAGCCATGACAGAAGCAAATAGAGGGGGTGTACAAAATGGTCATTTTGGTATAAAAAAGAGAACATTCCACAAAGCACAAAAAGACAAGAAGAAAATACAAGAAGTGGATGGGGATGACCTAATATTGTTTTACATCAATTGAATTTAGAAAGTGACCAAAATGTCCTACCTCAACTATTTCACAAGAACTCTCTCTTTCCTTACCTATACACATTTATTTATATTTTTTTATCTAAATTACGAGGCATTTTGAACAACTCAGGCTAATCTCCGTTCTAGCTGGGCAAGACTATAAGGGCGACAAAACTCTCCCAACTCGAACTTAAAATTACTTATTAACCTAGAACAACTCTACGTCAGTTGATCTACGCAGTACACATTAATTATATATATATATATATATATATATATATATATATATAAAAGGCAGCAGCCCATTTCACCGGCCACTCCTTCGGACATTTTTCCTGCCACCATCTTTTTTCCTTATTATATTAATCATAAATGACAAATTAATATATTCTGAATGACTAAAGAGATGTCGTTCCCTTATCGTTATATTTTTTAGTTTCGTCTTTGTTATTATAAAATAGGAAATAATTGAAATATATGTAATGTATAATTTTCTGTCGCATTGCACGGGTCTAACAGATTATATACGTAAAGAAAGAGAATTTGAAAGAAAGGGTGGCAATCTAGGGTTTGACTGTTGGGGTTGAGAATGAGTAGAGGCGGGCAGATGGGCATAGCATGCGCGCGTGCCGCGTGGGCCCAACGTTGACTCCGACAACAACTCTTATCAAATGTTTTCACACTTATTAATTCCATCTTTAGCTCATCATAATATTACTTATTGGCTTTGTTTTTCATTTGTTGTCTTTCTAATTAAAGTTGATATCCTAATTAATTCATCCCTAATCACGCTTCCTTAATTTCTACGAACTAGCCTCGTTCTTTTATTTGGCATGAACTACGGGTTATTTGGACACCTCAGACTAATTTTCATTCGAGTCGGGCAAGACTATTAGGACAGTAAAGCTCTGCTAATCGAGTTTTAATACAGTTGCGTACCCAGAAATCGAACTTGAGATCACTGGTTAAGTTAGACTTATTTTTAAACGACACATTTCTTCTCGTTAGTTACATTATATTTTCTTCGTCTTTGAATAACTGTTTTGTTTGTTGTTTCACATTATTTAAGATAATAATTAAAATGTGGATAAATTTTCAAAACATCTTCTTTTTCTAAAAAAAAACTCCAACTGTAATTTTTTTTTTTAAATGTTCCTTCCATGAAAGCTTAAGTTGCAAGTTACAAAGTGTTCCCCACTAAAAAAAAGTGGTAACTATGAGTCAACCAATACACTGATAGTGCAGAGTCTGATCTGTGACTCCGTAGCGGCGCTGGGAGAGGCACACAAGCCTACACCTACCGGTTCGCCAGGTTTCAATAGAGACTCTCTGTCCTTTGCTCGTAGACTAGTCCGACCTCTTGCTTAAAATTTGTTTACCAAAAAAAGATATGAAAGAGAATAATAATTTTAACTCCAAATAATGAGATGGAAATTGATGAGTTCACAAATTGAGAAGAATGTAGGATTTAGTTTTAGCTCAACAAATGGTAGAATCTCCTACAAATACATAACTATCATTAAATCGTGTTCCATTCATTGTAGTAGGATAAAATGTTGCAATCAATTAAGGTAGTTTTGTCCAAATATTTTCACACGTGGATCACTAAATTGAATCTTACAGCAGACTTATGAGTATATATGGGAAAGTATCAACATCCAACTATGCTTAAAGGGTTCAAACTATACTCTTCTAATTCCACATTTTATGTAATCTCACCTAATTTTAATCTTCATAGATAGTTAGTCTAGGTCAACTTATTGCTATTTTTAACAAATCTTGATTCATTAATTTTAGTGATAAATTTAATTTTTTTAAGGAGTGAAAATAGTCGAGCTAAAAATGGTATAGAAAAGAAATCGACAAAATTGACGGTGTTATAGAAAATACGCGGTAAAAAAACGGGATTATAAAAATATGCATGCGACAAAAGGGTGCGATCACCTCCTCACCCGATCTCTCTTTCTTTGCCTTTTTGTTTCTGTCCATGACTAATAAAAATCAAGACGGTCATTTCGATGAATTCCGCCAGAAAATCTAACTTGTTGAGAAAGAAAAAGAGACTAATCTTCATTGAAAATGAAACCAGAAAAATGTTTTATAGTTTCCAAATGTGATCAGGAAAGTCTAAAAAAGAAATAGAAGAAATTAAAACAAACTTGTTGACTTGTTTGATTGACTTCTGATAAACTATACTTGTTCATTGGAGTTCATTCCTTTGGTTTCAATGTCTTAATAAGAGATTAGGTAATATTGTTTGGTCAACTGCACCATTGGTCTTGTTTTTTTTGTCTTTCCACCCAGTATCCGGTAGTCAAATTGGACCCCGATTAATTCAAGCTCATTCCGAGAGACAGATGGAGCTACCTCACGAGAGACGTCTCCCAGGCTCGAACCCGCGTTGCGGGGGTGGTTTGCCACTCCACCACACCCTCGTGGGTAACTGCACCATTGGTTTATGTAGCTATGTTCTTCAATTTCGATCAACTATACCACTCAGTAGCTTTTAAAAAATGCTCCAAATAAATTAAAGATGGATATTTCAAATTTTCAGTTCTACACAAATTCATATTAGCAAGATAATTGCTTTGCAAGTTGAATTTATTCAAAAGAGTACATGGAGTCCTTTATCGTGTCTTGTTCTGTAGTATTGTGTTTTTTACTATAATTTTTTTATATTACCGCTCTCTTACCGTCTATGTTCCCGTATTACTTTAATTTCGTTTATATTTTTTGCCCACCTTTGGAAAAATTATGAATCTGTCATTTTAAAAAAGGAATAAAAAAAATTTTCAGTTCAAAATTGGGGAGTATATATAGGATGGTGCATAGAGAAGAGTTTGCTGACAAAAACTATTTAAAGACATTATTGTGCTAAATTATATTATCGAGCTAATCTATGAAAATAAATATTTTTGAGTCCAACTTCTAGTGCATGCTGCCAAGATATATTAATTACTTCATTCATGTTTCTTAAAACTATCATCACCATTTGATAATACCAATTATGATACATGATTCTCAAGAAAAAAGGAAGAATTATTTATAATTATGATGCATGAACACATAAATTATATTGTTAATAAACATTCAGACAGACTGCATCATTAAAAATTGAGGTAGGTACGTGCAAGAATTATTTATAGATGAATAATTCATGCATATATACGTTCCCCAAATTCATCGTGATCTCGCTCTTTTTATCGTGTATTTTTCTGTTTTACCGTCTTTTTATCGTATCTCTTTTTGTATTGTTTTTAACTCTTTTATTTCCGTTTCAAGTGACATAATTTGGTAATTCCTGATTTAAAGTGGCTTTCTTTGGTTAATTTTAAGGCACAAAACTAGTTAAATTCAGTTGGTTTTCCAATCTAACTATATGATAAAGATCACTGACCATGAATTAGATTAAAAAAACAAAAATACAAACCTACTACCGTCCACCACATATCATGCTATGGAATGGACCCTCAATTCCCCACATGGTCCTCTCAGGTTTATCTCAATCTTTCTTTTTGTTTATATATTTCAAATTATTCACCATTTGATATCAAGAACCCTTATCATCCGTCACAAGAATGCCATATGGAAATGCCAATACACAAATTATAATTCAGCACGTCACTTTACTCGAAAGGAACAAGAATTTCCTCTAGAGAAAAACAAATCTTGGAATAAAAAAAGAGAATGATTTATATATTATATATTCTAAGGTGAAATAAAAAATTCATATAGTCCAAATTTATATAATATACAATGAAGACAGCAAGCAACGAACAAAAACTTATTTTAAGAAAAGACTTATAAAGCAAAGCAAAAAAGAGAAATTCGATATGCAAAATGTTTTCTCTCATTTGTCTAATCAAACCCTTTTCTTAAAATGTCAAACTAACTACTAAACAAATACATAACAAATGATTCACGATGTGTTGATTGAGTTGAAATTTAGTTTTCAGCTGGGTGTGTTTTTCACGTTTGAATTTCAGCGAAGACACCCTCATAAGATAAAAGTTGTGCCTCCTGCTCCGATCCTGATCGATTTAGTGATTATCGAATGTGGAAATATGGTGTTTTTAAGACAAAAAAATAAATAACAAATAAAATTTTCGAGTAATTTCCATTTTATTGTCCGTACTATTGGACCATCCCATATATATACACACATGTGCATCACATAGCAAAACAAAGAAAATACTTGAACATGGCTGAAGATTTTCAAGGTGGAATTTGTGGCGGAAGCTGGTGGAATCCGGCGAGAAGTCATGTCTTCATGGGTGGTTCATCGCCATGTTCAGTGATGAATAGTGGCAGCGATGTTGGTACTTACGGGTCATGGGTCACAGACATGGTGGACTTGAAGGTCAGGTCGTGCAAGGAGTCTAATAATTCAGTTTCTGATGATAGTTCAATTGCTTTCCAAAGCTCTAAAACACCACAGCAGAGCACAACCACTGATTCAGATAATAGTGGTGGAAGTGGTAGTGGAAGTGTTTTGATAGATTCCACCTTGCAAATGATGGGGTTTGGAGTTTCTTCTCAGTTATCATCATCAGACTGGAATCAAAATATGTTGTAAGTTTACTCCACTTTTTGTTTTAGTAAAGTTCAAGCTTCAATTACACGTTAGAAGACTTGAAAAAGAAAGTCAATCATATTATCTCTCTTGATTTTTTTTGTTGGTAGGAGAGGAAGAGGAGAGAGTTATAATTTTATGCTCCAAGAAGACATGAATTCAAGATTAAATTCGTCTCAACAGCAAAAAGATTGGAGTCCAAAGAGCTTCACAAGCACAACTGGAACTGAGGACTCGACAATTACAGATTTTAAAGCAATTAACCATCAGGATTTCTCTTTAGATCAACAACAACATGGCCTAAACCAC
The DNA here is from genome assembly GCA_948193385.1 of Breynia disticha f. nivosa. Taxonomy (NCBI): domain Eukaryota; kingdom Viridiplantae; phylum Streptophyta; class Magnoliopsida; order Malpighiales; family Phyllanthaceae; genus Breynia; species Breynia disticha. The sequence continues at coordinate 14,758 of CANYCX010043804.1, forward strand.
GTCGGCACCGCCGCGGCGGCCGGGAACTCTATAGCGACGACATGTCAAGGATTTTCAATGGGGTCATCAGGATCATATGGCGGATATCATTTACAAGGTCTTTTTGAACCTGATCCTCAACCACAGCAGTCTCTTTTCAATAACCGGACCACAAGTGGTTATGGGACTAGTTTGAATGAATTGTCCCATAATTGGCCTAAATTGTCTCCTTTGCTTAAGACTTCGTTGCCAAAGCAACACCAACCAAATAGCTTACACTTCTCTAACAACACACCATTCTGGAACGCCTCCGCTAACAGTTTCTTGTCTTCATCGCAACCTGAGATTCTTCAGAGTTTTGATCAAGAGAAACCAAGTTGCAACAACATTCCTTCGAAGGTAAATCTTACAGCTAATTTTCTATATATTTCTGATTCACTATCACTCAAATTAGATTTAGGGTTTGACAAATGATAATTGAACTCTCGAATATTTTAGTGTTGGAAGTGATTCGAGTTTTAGTGAAGTAAAAGATCATTCGTTAAGAAAGAACAGAATTGCATTTTGGACTTGTGAGATTAGGGTTTCGAAGTGATCATGATATCAAATTAAAACTTGATTTTTTTTTCAGGGTAATAATAACAGCAGTGAAGAGGTGGTTAAGAAAGCAAGCAGTGAACCAGCAATGAAAAGAGCAAGAATTGAAACGCCATCGCCATTACCAACTTTTAAGGTACAGAATATTCGAGCAAGCTTAGCCTTTTGAGTTAGTGGAAGCTTTTAATTAGCTTTTAGTTTTTAACGACTTGTACTTTTTTCCTGTGTCTTCAGGTCCGTAAAGAGAAGCTTGGAGACCGAATAACTGCTCTCCAACAACTGGTTTCACCTTTCGGAAAGGTAATTCTTTGGACTTTCGTTTTCTTCATCACTTCTTTGGATTTTGTCTTCCACCTTACATATATTTCGTTTTCTTCAGACTGATACTGCATCGGTGCTTCATGAAGCTATCGAGTACATCAAGCTCCTCCATGATCAAGTTAATGTATGTTCCTTGTTGATTAATTACTTTACTTAGTTATATGATCAAAATCTCTAGTATTCTTGCATATGGTATATGAAATGAAGCTACATAGTACTGAAATTGCAGGTTTTTGTTTCGATTGTTGCAGGTACTAAGTACTCCATACATGAAAAACAACAATGCAGTTCAGCCTCAACAGGTAATTTTAATTAATTAAGTGAATATGAATGAATCAATTAATTATTACAACAAAATGAAACTAATACAATTTTTATGTCTGCAGTATGGGGATAGATCAAAAGAGGCAGAAGGATCAAAACAAGATCTTGGGAGCCGAGGATTATGCCTAGTGCCAATCTCAAGTACATTTCCAGTCGCAAATGAAACGACAGCTGATTTCTGGACACCGACTTTTGGAGGCACTTTCAGGTAGAGATGAAACTGAAACAGCTCTAAATGGCAGCCAATTCCGATGGAGAGAAATTATGACAGTTTGAATATTATAACTACACAAAGCAAATAATTAGGAGGTGGGAAGAGCTAGAATACAGGAGGAATGAGCTGTATGAGTCTTTATTGAGAGAAAGCGTAAAGAAAAAGAGAAAGCTGGGCCAGTTGCTACTGTAAGCTGATGATTATATGTTGTAGGCTAGTAAACTATTACTGATAAGATTTGTATAACTCCATTAAAGCATAGGAACAAGTGTTAAATTTAGCCAATTTCAACATGGGAATAGGGTTTCTTTGTTGTTAATTAGTGGCTGAATTTAACAGACAGGCCTTAATTGAAAATGAAGAAGAAGGCTTTGTTCCTTTAGCTCTTATGGTGTGGTAAACTCTTTGATTTAGAATTTGTTGTGTTTTGGAGAAATCGACACAAGTATATTGTTGCATGATTGTTGAGAATGAAGAATAATTTGGAATTTTGGTTGGAATTTAACAAAAAAATGGCGAATCAAAATTTAAAAATAAAAATCTTTCAAGAACTTTTAAAAAAAATACATATCTTTCAGGAAAAACACTGTTTTCGCATGCTGCTTGTCGTAATAATTTTCTTGTATGATCATCAATGGAAGTGTTGTCTCTGGTAAAAGAAAAATGATTAATGTTTACGTGTAGAGTGTATATTCATGAAGAAGAAAACATAGAGCGATAATTATTACATTTTATTACAAACGTCAATTCATATTAATCGTATTGAAATTATTTCATACTATTTTCTATTAAATATTACTCGGTACAATTTTGCATTTGGTTGTTGTCTCTTAGTCCGATGTCTTCTTCATAAATCCATGAGGAAGTGGATGCTACTTCCTGCAATGAGCTATGATCTTTTATCATTGCATATTTAGTTTGGAATAAATAAAAGAAATTATAATTTTATCCTTTTTTGTGTGGTTCATATATAAATAATAAAATACTAGCATTGTCAAGTTTGACATGTAAAAAGCTTCACTAAAGCCAACCTTTAGTTTGGCATAACTTATGGCCATATATATATATATATATATATGGAATCTAAACCATTCGAATACGTAGATTAATTGGTGTAGGTTATTTTAACTTAACCAGTGATCTCGAGTTCGAGTTTTGGGTACGCAATTGCTTTAAAACTTGGTTGAGAGTTTTGCCGCACTTGTAGTCCTGTTCGATTCGAACGGAGATTAGTTTGAGTGTCTAAAATACCTCATGGTTTGGACAAAAAAATATGAATTCTAAAGTAATTAGCATGTATCTGCTGTTGATTTTTTTCACATTGATTAAATAGACAAATTAAATGAACTTCTATTTATTGTTATGTATAGTTATAAATTTTCACAGATAATTATGTACTTTTTTGAAAAGTTATGTATATTTATAAAACGTTGTGTATTTTCATAAGACATCATATATTTTCATGAAAAAATGTGTATACTCATAAAATAGAGTGTTTCTTGATGAAAAGTCATGTATATTAATTAACAAATAATTATACATTTTCGTAAAAGATTATGTACATTTAAAAATATTCGTACACTTTCGTTCATGTTTATTAATATATTATATAAACTCAAGTTCTCAAAAAAATATTTATGCAATCTGCAACATAGCAAATTCTAAATTTTGGTTGTCTTCTGAACGTTATTATTGTACCAAATTTACGGTATAATGTAGTAAAATAACACCTAAAAATCTAAAAAATCACTATTAAACTCTTTTGTTTCATTATCCTACACATATGTCTTAACACTTGGAAAGTTAACTTTAGTTGCTCGGAATTTTGTTGCAAATGAACGATCATAAACATAGCTTGTGAATGAATAAATTCTAAACATAAAATTTGACATCTTATTGAACCTGAAGTGTTTGTAAGAGGAATATAATTTTAAATTAATTAATTATCATTGGAGATCTGAAATAGCTTCAAAATTAACAAAAAGGTAAATTAAACATAACATATCTATACAATACTGTCAAAACAAAACATATCTACAAAGATGAAAGCTTAATCATCAAAGTGCAGAATTTTCAGAAGAAGCTTAGCATTAAAGAATCCAAATGACGAGCCACTAATCATAAAAAAAAAGAACTTTATTATAGATTATGACATTCAATGAATTCTTATTATATATATAGAATAATTTAAATTTATTTTTATTGCATAATGCAAAGTTTGTGTAACTTTTCTTTTCTTAAGTTACATAATTTTATGCATGTTATACAATTAAACGAATGGTCCGTTATTCAACTTTTTAAAAGTAATGCGACGGGATTACGTATATTCTCATAAAGTTGAGTGAAAACGTCATCGCCCATGAATCCACCGATAATATATATAAAAAAGAATATAAAAAAAAGGGAAAAGCATGGAGGCATCATTTTGATGGAAATAAAGTATAAGACTCTTGCAAAGTTAGAGTCATAATTTAATAGCATAATTATCTTTTTTCTTGTTTTGGCAAATCAAACAGTACATTGTCTTAAGCAATAAGCCTCCCTTTTATACATATGCTTAAAAAGAACTTTCTCTTTGTTTATTTTGCTACTTTGGATCTAATCCTGTGTCCCATTAACCTGTCAAAATCATATGTTTTCTGAAATTTAAATGCTGAAGTTCCTTCTATTTCTGAAATCTGTGTTTATGATAAAGATGGTGATTCTTTTTCTGGTCTCTCGGTGAATTCTTGGGTGAAAACGTCCTAATTTAACTTAGTGAGAACAAATGCAATACCGTCGTCGGATTGTTTCTAATATGAACCGTTCAATTTATTGTGTAATATGCATAAAATTATGTAACTCATAAGATTAAAAATTATACAAAATTTGTATTATATAACAAAAATAAATTCATGAAACTCAATATATAACATATTTTAACAAAAAAAATATTATTTTGCTAACAAAACAAAAATTCTCCATCATTGTTATGAATCATAGTTTATCACTGCACAGAAAAACCATATTATTTTTGAAAGCACAAAGTTACCTACGAAATTATATTAAAATGAATATTTCAATTCAAGAAGATCAGGACAACAATCAATATTCTTTCAAGTTTTCCAATCTTTCTATTCTATCATGTGATTTATATTCCAAAAAAAAATAATATCAACCAAGTTGGCAAAGAAAAAGGAATCTAAGCTTAATTATCAACTTCGTAATTACTCTTTCCGTCTCTTAATAATTATCATATTTACAAAATTAATTTATCACAAAACATTTGTTATTTTACTAAAACAAGAAATTTTTTTACTCAATATTCTCATAATTTAATTAAGACCACTTTGCAATAAATGATGTTTTAGTTAATATTCTAATCATGAATATCACGAAAATGACAAACGTTCGAGTCATTCGGAAACGAAGGGAGTATAATTTATCAAAATAGATAAATGGATCAAATTGATTTATATATTGTTTTCTTGATTTAGCTATTTAAAAGTCATGGCATCATTTTGAAAGAAGAAATGAAAATGACACATCGTCGTCGTCGTCATCATCATGTGAATGTCTGCTTCTACCACTACTTTTTTAAGAATAGATTGTTGTAAGGAGTGGGGTTGAAGCTAAGTATGGTCAGGAGTCAGGACAGTTATAATCTGGTGGAGATTGTTCATCAGTATTAACAAAAGGCTTTCTTGTTCTCCCAAATACTTAAATTCTTGGCTGCTAAATTAGTAATTTTGGCACTGGTTGATTGGTACTGCTAAATAAACGGCCTGTGACATATTTTCTGCAGATTTCACATGCTAAAATGTATTTCCTGTCCCTACATTGCATGATCGATTGAATTTTAAGGCTAGTTTTGAGTGTGAGAAGGTGACCACAAAACTTTGATGCAGAAACAAAGGAATAGTTTCAAGAGAATGATGTCAAAACTTGGACCATTTTGCTCGGCAGCCCACCTGACTGCTACTTCTTGGTTTAGAACGGACTTTTTGTGAAAACAAAGTAAAATTTCGTCACAGAATTCTGTTTTCACCTAAGAATTCACCAATCTGACTTTGAAAAGATGCGTCTAATGGCTAGTTAATTCACTTTCTTGGTCTATGAAGAATTTGATAAGAACCAAATTTTTGGTTAATCTAGATTTTTAACTCTTTATGCTCTTTTTACTGTATCTTGTTTTATTTTTGAGATGTTGTGCTTCATTCCAGAAGCTTAATGAATCTGGGAGTCACAGGAATTCACCTAAAATTAACAGATTGTTAATTATAAGAAAGGAAGATGACAACTGGACGAAATGGCACCTCTGTCAATATGCAGAGAGATCGTACCAATCAGACATAAGATTTTGGTGATAAAAAGAAATAATGTAGAATGAAAGAGAAAGATGTTTCAAAACAAAGTAGTATGAACAATTCATGGATCTCATGCATGAGTGTAGAGACAATAAAGTGGGAATAAGATTAGGCGTGATGATTCGTGTTAGACTAGTCGTAATCGTGTCGTGCTTTAATTGTATACTCACAAATGGTGCTATCGGATAAGAAATTGTCGGCCTAGATAAGATGAAGATCAAATTGGACCACGAAGTGATATTCTGTGAAATTCAAGCATGCTATAGCAGATAACACCACTGCTATTTCCAGTATCTTTTCATCAATGAAGAAACTTTAAAAACCATTATATGAAAAACGATTCTCTTGTTTGCTTTGCAGATTGAAATGGCAAGCTTGAAATTTTTTGAGGACCATGTTACGTTCATGAATAACATTAACAAACCCACATCCAACTTAACAAAGAAGCTGAGAATTCAATATAATGCACACGATTACATAGCATAGCTTTTAAGCTGTGGTGACATGTTTTGTATAGATAATAGAAGAGAAACATATCTGCAAGTTATTATTGACAGATGCCTTTGTAATGAAAATGGAAGATGAAAACACAAGTTTACAATGATAGTTATATATAATCTGAAAAGTTGTTCTATCATTATGTGAAACTGAAATCAGGCTGATCCCTTGAACTTCTTGGTAATTCCGGCAAAGTACTTCCCCTGATGGAATGCTTGCTCGAGCTCTAGCTGCGTCGGCTGCCTTGAGCCATCTCCGGCGAAAGTTCCGGCACCATAAGGGCTGCCACCCTTCACATTCTCCATTTCAAACATCCCAGCTCCGAAAGTGTATCCGATGGGTACGAAGATCATTCCGTGGTGAACGAGTTGTGTGATTGCGGTCAAACTTCAAGATTTTTGCAATTGAAAGTTCATGAGACGAAAAAAAAAGGAACATCATAGAGCAATGATGCATATCTCATCAAAGAAGCTTTAATTTATGAATAGAACTTACGGGGTAGTCTCCTGTCCACCTCCCTGAGAACCGGTGCTGTAGAAAATCCCAGCAGGCTTGCCTGCAAGCGCTTGGGTTCTCCACAGGCCTCCAGTGGCATCCATGAAGGCTTTAAATTGTGCGGCCATCATACCGAATCTGGTGGGGAATCCGAAAAGAACCCCGTCGGCCTCAGCTAGCTCTGTTGGTGTTATAATAGGGTCATCACTCTTCGGTGGTGCTCCCATCTTTCCAAGAACCTCTTCTGGAAGAGTTTCAGCTACCTGTCCATTTCCCAAAACCATGTCAAATCCTTTCCTTCAGTCAGCAGAGAAAACCAGATCAATATGAATCATTACAGAGTTCATTAAAGAAATGCTCAAACACATTTAATAATTTTTACAAACCAGAACGGATATTAATTTTCACGACAAACAGAACAAGTGTCAACAAGAACTCACAAGGCACTCAGTCAGCTGGAATGCTGCTGATAAAACAAGCCACATGAGAAATTCAACAGTCTAGATTTCAATGAACATTGGCATTTTCCTAATCGACTCAGTGCATTCTGTTGGTTATCCTTATCATATATGAATCAGAATGATCATTTCAACTGCAATCATAATTTTCAAGCTGATAGAAACACGTTTGATTAAGATTTTCTTTATGCATGAGAGTCCAAGCCCTCGGGTAACTGCATGTTTGCAGATATGTTCTAATCCTCATATAGGTGAAAAGGAGCATGACAAACCTGCCATAGTTTAACTTCAACTCCTTCAACAGATGCTGCTCCTTTCTTTATTTCCTCAGCCAATCTTGCAACATGTCCATACATAGAATAGTAACTGCAGAAGATAACAAAAAATGACTCCAGTTACTACTTCAACTCTAGTGTAAACACATTAAACTCACACAGAAACAATTCCTCACAAGACAAACCGCAATCCTTACGCTTGCATTTCCCAATTATAAATTTCCTCCAGGTAAACTAGATCACAAAGGCTACTATTTTCCAATAATTACATGCAATCAATGCAGATCGTGAAAGTGAAAAATAATTTTACATTGTAGAAGTTACAAACAAGACTGGAATGTTTATGCAATGCGTGATCCTGAAAATGAAAGAAAAAGCATGTAGGAAACAGTAATACATGAATCAATCAACATTCCACTGATTTGCACTACAACAAGGAAAACAACAAATAAATCACCATTCTGTAGGGCAACATGATGACCTATTTTTCCTCTCAATTAGAAGTTATGCAGAAGACTGTTCAGGACTAATTCTTGTGTTTTCCAGGTCATGAATATGAAAGCCATTTGTAATGCTTAATCATATTGGAATATACAAAGCAATAACTAATTATAGTGTCTCAAATTTGGGGCCACAAGCTTTAAAAGGATGGGACAAGCATTCCTAACCAATTATATTTTCAAGAGGTAGGTCCAGCTTTACAATCACTTTCATCAGTTAATACCTAATGAAGGTGATAATGTCCACACATTTTGTCAATCTTATAATCTAAGCTGCCTTGAAATGTTGTTCTAACACGAATACTGCAAATGAGTGCTAATGGTGTTAATGGTGCATCATTACAAGCATTTAAGAAAATCATTTTCACGTTAATGATCCTTCAACTACGGAAAAATTATGAACAAGGCGCGCGTGTGTACAGCTGGAAAGATTTTCATTTTAAGATGACTACTTGCAGGACATCAATGGCAAAGTTTTGACATTTTCGCAGTTCATTTTCAGCTTTCAATCTAAAACATCAGATCAATAAAAAAATGGCAAATTGAATAGCCTCTCTAGTCAAACTCAAACGCAGAACCAAGTCTGAGTCCCTCACAAGCTCCTATATTTTCAACCTTTTAACAAAGATCGAACATGTCCATCTTCATCCTCTTAATCTTCCCAGAAACTACAATAATGAATGAATTTGATTTCCGTAAAAAGAACACAAATTCCTCATTGACTAACAACAAGCAATGAAGTTCTAAGATAAAACTCAATATCAAGATCAAATGAACCTCTGCAACTAAAAACTACCACAAAAGTATAGACATTGAAACAATGAATCAAGAAACAATCTTTTAACAAGAATAAACATCCACACAAAGAAAACACAAACCATCATCATAAATTCAATAACTCAACATGAGAACAAATCAAGAAATAATCTTTACAGCAAAAATGCAGTTCAAACAACAAGCCAAGAACATTACAAAACAGAACATTAAAGAAGAAAGCAAGAAAGAGAATGCCATTCATGCTTACACAACATAGACTTTGAGAGCCATGGAAGGGAGTTGTTGGAAGTGAGTTAGCTTGATGTTGTTAGTTAATATAAGCAATGGAGAGATGCAGAAGAGGAGGGTCCCTTTATAACATGCTACTCACCTGGAATTTTCGATTTGGTTAATAGTTTTTAATTACTCATTAATTGCACCATTAGTGGGTTATTTTTATCAGATTATATCGCTGTCATACCCTTCTACCAAGAAAATAATTTCATTTTCCATTTCAGTTTTATAAACAACTTATCCTAAAATTTATCACAAATGGGTAGGTTAATCTCTCCATATCGTAAGCTAAGATGATCTAAATTTGGTAGTTGCTAGCTAAGAACTGGTAAAAAAACAAAAAATGGTTAATTTAAATTCTTAATTAAGTATTGTTTTTAAGAGGCAATATGGATGTCGACAAAGTTTCTAAACAAGTATTGTTGCGAATTACCCTTTGTTCGTGTTTCAGCGATAGAGAGAATCAACCAATACACTGAGGATGAGTAGTTCGATTTCTGGCTCTGTAACAGTACTAAGGGAGGTATATTGGTTTTGACCTACTGGTTCGTCAAATCTCTCTGAGACTCTCTGCCTTTAGTTCGTGGACTACCTGATCCTTTCCTAAAATTTATGTAACCAAAAAAATATTGTTGCCAATTCTCAGCACTGGTTCATGAACTTTTGTGCTTGTGAATAAAAGTAATGATATTAGAAGAAGAGGTCAAATGTTTGTAGACACTAAGCACTGCAGTATTCACAGAAGCAATTCATTTCTTTTTTGTAAATTATTCTTTTTCTTGATGAGAATCTTTGTTAATCTGTCCATGTCATTGACTTCATTTAATCCTACCACAATCTCATTTCTTTAGTAAGAAGTTTGATTAATTCAAAAATATTAAATAAGATTAATGATAATAGTTTTTAATAGAAAGACATTACGAACGTTTTGACCGTTTAGTAAGAAATACACACATAATTTTATTTAAATATGACCTTCAACGTCGGAGTACGCTAAAAAATGAACCCCAACCGATGATCTTATTTTATTTTATAAAATCTGTAATGTCGATAATGAAGACATCGTTATTGAATTCCAGTAATGTCAAGAGTAGAAATTGACTATGATGGTGATCATACGACGAACTGAACTCCTGATTTCTATATTACTTGTGAGTTACGTGCAAAATGGCCATAACTGACAGCTGCACCACTTCATCCTCAAAGCTGAGGGGTCAACCATTAATGACCCTTCCATAACACAGTTCTCTTTTAGCATATACAATAAGTTATCAATTCCTCTCTCAGGTTCTATTTGGTGTGTTCTCATGATCAAATTCCAGTGAAGTTGCTCTCATAAAGTAGGAGCTGTGTTTCCCGTTTCGATCCTAGATTAGTCCGATCCTAGATTACTTCTCACCGAAAATGTGAAAACCGGGTGGTTAAAAAAAAATATATACAATAAGTTACCTAATTCTGGAACTTTATTTTGAATGGCACTTCTAAAAAGGTTGCATTAGCGTGGCCCTTAATCCACTAACAACTTAATTAGTAAAGTGATTAAATATGTACATGTGATAATGTGATTATTAAGGGCAAATGGGCCAGTTTTTTCAAATTTTTAAGTGCAGAAACTGTTAAATGTAATGTGTTTAGTCTCTGGAGGAATCTAAAGATGGCATCATATTATATTAATACAACTTTCTGTTGAAGCTTGCTTCTCTTAGTTAAAAGTTCTTGGTAGAAGTTAGGTCAATTCTATGGAAGTATTATCTGTTTTGTATGTTAGTTATTCTCATGATTTTGTCCTTCAAAAAATAATAGTAGCATGGGAAATATATGCTTAGAGCACATCTAAACTAACATGTTAATCCCATGGTATTTTGTAAATAGAATGATAAGTTACGAATCCAAAAATTTTATAAGAGAATAATACGGAAGTTAAAATTTTTTTATATATGTAAATTATATAGACGAGTAATTATAGTAGTTCTAGAGTTCTATATTGCGCGTTGACAAGAGGACGACACTAAAAAAAGGTATTGTATAAAAAATTCATTAGAGAAAACACTAAGGGGCATCTGTGCCTCTCCCGTCCCCTGTTACTTCCGTGCCTGAGAGGGATTATGCTCGGTTCTCTTAAATTCTTATGCATACATTATCCTTTCTCACTTCTATTAATCTTATCTCATCCCAAATAAATCTTGATGGGTTTGATTATTTGAACTCCTCTACTTATTCAAGTCTAACTACATTCCTAGCTAACACAATTGCTTGTCTTAAGAACATAAGTACTAAATTCTCATGTTGACAAGAATACAACACTACAAAATTTTACAAATTTAGCGAACGAAAAAATGGTCGTTATATGTATTTAACGGTCACAAATTGGTCGTTAGTATTAGAGGTGGCAAAACGGGTTAACGGGTCGGGTTCGGGTCGGGTCTACATGACCCGTTAACACATATAACCCAAACCCGAACCCGACCCGTTTAATAAACGGGTTAGAAATCCAAACCCGAACCCGACCCATTAATTAAACGGGTAACCCGACCCGACCCGTTTAACCCGTTTATTAAATGGGTTGACGGGTTGACCCATTAACCCGACCCGTTTAACCCGTTTATTAAATGGGTTGAAGGGTTGACCCATTAATCTAACCTGCATAAGACCCGTTTATATTTAATTTAACTCAATTTAGATCTAAATAGTAAACTAAATATTTATATTTATTATGTTTATATTTTTAAAATTATATTTTGCATATATTATAAATATTTTATTTTAAAAAAATATTTAACGGGTTATAACGGGTTGTATTCGGGTCGTGTCGGGTTTACCTGTTTAACAAGATTTTAAACGAGTCATAAACGAGTCAACCCTTTTACGACCCAAACTCATTTAAGCAAACCCAAACCCGCTTAACTTCGTGTCGGGTCGTGTCGAATTATCTGGTCGGGTCAGTTTTTGCCAGGTCTACCTAGAAGCAAAGTTGTGTTGTATTGGTGATGGTTTCGTGTGAATAAATGGCTGCTTCTTCCAAAAATCAAACTTATTCTTATTTGCCTTTCCTTGCACGTTTCCAGTTGCACCTCCATATGTTTTTTTAGAATATTAAGAGGATACTCTAGATGTTCGACGA